>CAUYPK010058013.1:0-61425 GCA_963574355.1 Loris lydekkerianus | reverse complement strand
CTGATCTAAGTGGAAATGATTTCAATTTAACTCCATTCAATACGATATTGGCTGTGGGTTTGCTGTAGATGGCCTCTATTAGTTTAAGAAATGTCCCTTCTGTACCAATTTTCTTAAGTGTTCTGATCATGAAGGGATGCTGGATAGTATCAAAAGCTTTTTCTGCATCAATTGAAAGAATCATATGGTCCTTATTTTTTAGTTTATGTGCTGAATTACATTTATAGATTTACGTATATTGAACCAGCTTCGAGACCCTGGGATAAAACCCACTTGGTCGTGGTGTATAATTTTTTTGATGGGTTGTTAGATTCTGTTTGTTAGGATCTTATTGAGTATTTTAGCATCACTATTCATTAGAAATATTGGTCTATACTTTTCTTTTTGGGTCTTTCCCTGGATTGGGGATTAAGGTAATGTTTGTTTCGTAGAATAACCCTAAACCTTTTGAAAATTATTATAACCTGCTCTCTACACAAATGCTATCTATCCTCTAACCTGTGGTAAGTCACATGGGAAATCAGTGTCGCTTTTCCTATCAGAGGTAGTAGAGATGGTGACATGTAACTAATGACAAAAGGCTTCTTCCAAGTAAACTCCAAGTTTCACATATGTTGGTGTCAATTTTCAGTAATTAAGAGCTTTAGTCAATATGGTCTTATGTGTGCCAACAGGCAAAGGAGGACTCAAGTTTATCCTTCTATGTGAAAGGTCTGACTGACATCAGTCACCAAATCAACTACTCACACTGGAGCTTATGTACAGTACAGCTTGGTGAAAATATTTCAAAGGGAATCTCAAGAAGGGGAGTCTAACACAAAAATATCAAAATATTTTCTCTTATTATTTACTATTTTAGTAAGTTTTTTTTCTAAGCAGCTTTTTTTTTTTTTTCCTTTTTTTTAGATGTTGTCTTTCTATGTTGCCCAGGCTAGTCTTGAATTACTGGGCTCAAAAAATCCTCCTGCCTCAGCCTCCTAAGAAGCTGAGACTATAGGCACATTCTATCATACCCAGCTAATTCATTTTTAGGGACAAGGTCTCACTATGTTGCTCATGTTACTCTTGAATTTTTAACAAGTGCTCTTCCCATCTCAGCCTCCTAAAGTGAGGACCACTGAGCCATGCTAAAGCATATTCATTTTGAAATATTGTGGCTTCCCTAAAGTTTGCTGTCATTAAGCATCATCCTTTATATGTCTTGTAATGATTTATACATGTATTATTGATTGATACAGGAAAATATTTGTTTGCTGGTTGTCATCAATTCAAAAGCATATTCGGTCACATAGACCAGAGGTCAACAAAACTATGGCCCACAGCTAACTCCAGCCACACTCACTTACTTACATATGTAGGGTTGCTTTGCCCTACAAAGGCTGAGCTGAGTTGCCATAGGGACCATATAGGCTGAAAATGGTTTCTATCTCATCCTTAAGATACAAAGGGGCTTGGAGGATGATGGGAGGAAAGCCTGGGCTTCTGAACAAGCAAGTCTGGAGAGCCCATAAGAATGTGGGTTTGAGGTAACCGAGGTAACCAATGGCCACCAGAAAGAGACGATAATCAATGACCAATACAAAAGGGTAATAATGCCTGGAGATGCAGAGAGGCCAATGAAAGAGTTGCAACCAACTTCAAGGGGACAGAAAGAGAGTTTTAAGCGCTCTGCACGGCCTTTGCATCTCCATCTCTCTTACCTCTCCTCCGTCAAGAGAGTGACCCACCTTCAACTCTCTTTGGAAGTCCTCTAAACTTGCTCTTCCTTCTTGTCAGATAAAATTTATTTTTGTTACCCTGGACCTTGTGAGGTTACTTTTGCTCTCTATTTATGCTGCCTGTTCTGCTCCATTTTTATTTTCTGTTTTCATTCATTTTTTTGCTTTCAATTACCACTGTGCTTCAGTTGAACTTTCTATCTCAGCACAGTAATCAACCAGGTCAACTGCTTTTGGGGCAGCGATACCCTTAACCTCCAACAACCCTTTACAGAAAACATTTGCTGATCCCTTTGCCATGACTCAAAGAAAATCAGAGCTAAAAGGAAACTTAGAGAATATCTAATTTAGTGATTCACAAGCCTTGATAGACATAAGAATCTCCTGGAACACTTTTAAAAACATAGCCACCAAGCCCAGTCACTCTCCCCCACTGACAGAACTGACTTCATCAGTCTTCGTGGGCCCTGAGTAATCTGTATTTTTATAAAGCTTTCTCATATGCTACTAGGTTGAGAACTGGTGATCTAATCCATACCTTCATTGCACAAATAAGAAAATCTGCACCTAGGAAGTTAAAGTGACACACAAAGCTCAAAATATTTTCTAAACTTTTCAAACTTCTTTTACACTTCACCAATCCCTTAGGGATCTCATTAAGACTATTTCTAATTCAAGACTCTAGAACATCACAAATGGCATTTTCTTTGTTGGTTCTAGTAATACACTGGTTCAGAGTTCTTTGATCAGTCCTGATAATTGCAGCAATGAATTATTTAAACAATGGATTTTGACATTCAGAGACAGTAGCAGATATGTGATTCCCTTAAGGACCTGGAATGATGTCTGAACACATGTTAACTGAGAGTGGAAATTTTTACATATGAAAAGGACCCAGAAGAGAGAGAATATCAGAGCTGGTGGAAACCTTAGAAAATTTCTAACCAAACTGTTTCATTTTACAATTGAGAAAAATGAGGCCTTCGAGGGGACTACGACTTGCCAAAGGCCACACAACTTCTTGGTGGCAAGGCCAGTGTGGAATGCAGAGCTCTTCTCACCTCAGCCACTCTGCAGGATGAAAAGAGAATGAGTGGGTGGAAAGAAGTCTGGGAACAGAGGTCATGGGATTAAAATGTACCACAATGACTTGTGAGAACAGAAAAATAAAGACATGATAAAGAGACCATTAAAAGGAGGCAAAAAAAAAAAAAAAGGAAAAATGACTCCTCCCCTCAGATTCTTATGGCAGAAACTACCTCCAATTCAAGAAGACGAGGCAAGGGAAGCAATGAAGAAAAGCCAGGTTCCTCTTTTCTCTTCCTATCAGGTTTCTTGTTGGTCACTGTATAATTAGTCATTTGATCTTTATTGGAACCAAAATAAACACAGGCAATGAAAGGACAAAGGAAAAACAGAGGGAGTTTCTATTGACAGAAAACTCTCTCAGATTGCATCAATCTTGCAAGAACTTTCTGGAGCCTTGTTAACAGGAACCTAGATGTGAGCCCTGCAGGTGCACTGCCTTCTCGGCTCACCCTGGTGTCTTCCTTCCCTCCTTTTGTGTTATCAGCAGCGCACAGTCAGACAGGGCAGACATTTAATGGAAACAGGGGTGGTTTATCTGCTGCTTCACCTGGGGAATTAAAGAAGCAGGAGAGTGTTCACATGCTCAGATCTTTTAGTTGTGCTTTCTATGTGGCAGACAGTTCTGAAAAGATATGAATTGTCAAGAGCCTTATTCAAATCTACAAAACAGTGTGAATGTGGGCAGTTTATCAGTCCCCAGATGGCTTAATGTGGCTAAATGTGAAGCATTATTTTGTCACCATTTCTAGCTCTTGCTTATATGCTTAATCTACATTTGTTCATGAAGGCAGATATCAAGTGTGCCTTGTCTGTTTAAGTTGCATAATGCTTAAGTAGCTAGGAATAGGAGAAAGGGAAGATTTATGGTACTAAAAATGGCAGACATCTTGTGACTCCAAAGAAAATAAACTAGTGTACTGCTTTGTTAATTAAGGAGGTAAAAATATAGGATAAATAGCTTAGCAATAATAACTATAAATTCATATGGTACTTGAGGTATAGAGTTAAGAGGAATTGGCACTGTTAACATTTCTCTTTTCACCCCATCTAGGGAATAGTATGAAAAATAAAATTGAAATAAATAGAGGGACACAATTTATGCTAAAAACGAAAACTGAATTAGAAATAACAGTGTTTAAAACATTGATATCTCAATTGAAATACCTGGAAACATGGGGTTTTCTGATGGGAATTATTAAATTAAGCTCTGATAATTTTGCTATTTTTTATGTTTCTGGAGTGATTCACAATCTATTAAACTATATTTATTCAGAAGATGACAATCTTCAGATAACTTTTTTCCCCCAAACTTTCCTATGAGGCTGGGGCATATTAGGAAGTAGAACCAGAGGTATGTCCTGTGTTAATGGTCTCTTAAGACCCTGGAGACAATGAGCAGAAATTCATTCCCCCAAATATCAGGTGTACTGAAGGACATTCTATCACTGTGTTTTATGAACATATGGAGGTGTCAAATGGTAGCTGGATATGTATTTAGAGAGCAGGACTTCTAACCTAGAGATATGAATTTACAATTCCTTGTGAGATGGTTCCTGAAGTATGGAATTAGATAACAGCAGTTCAAGTGAATGTTGAGAGATCTACAGGAAAGGAGGGGCCAGAAAAAAGGACTAAGAAGGAGCCAGAGAAGTATCAGAGAAATGAGAGTGGCTTCATGAACACAAGACGGGAAGTATCATAAGAAGAAGAATTTGTCTATCACATAAAACTGCTGAATGGTTGAAGGAGACAAATTGACTCTCTAGCAAGATGTTGGTCATGAGTCACGAGTATAACAGAAATGAAATGAAGGAGGCTGTGGAAAGAATAGCAGGAGGAGATGGAAAGTAGTACTCTCTTTAAAAGTTTTATTGTAAATAGGTCAAAGAAATGGGGTGGTAGCTCGGGATCAAGGGAAATTACTTATATGCTACTGAGAAAGGTCCTGTAAAGAGGGACATAACTGCATATAAACTGGCCTGAACATGGCAGCAAGAACACGGAAAGGCTGGAGGAGCTTATGAGGAGAGGTGCAGTTGACTGGTGCAACTGGTGGAAAGGAATGAGGGGATTCGTTTTGGTTGCTTCAATTGTTTTTGTTTTTGTCTTTAAGAAGTAAATAGCTAAGTCACTGGCTGAAAAATGAAAGGGGTGGAATTATGAGAGTACCTAAGAAGAGACAAGAAGGTGAGAAAGAGCTGTTTTAGGTAATACAATAAGGAATTTATTAGGAAAGTTATAAAAGGCTAGTTGGACCATTTGAGGGCTGATATTTCAGATGTGTAATCATAAATACAAAGTAACTTCAAGCTGGGTTTTATTATTCTAATGTTACCCTTAATAATTGAAAGCTAAGGAAATCTAGGCATAAGGGTGTAAGAAACAGGTAGGAAGTAAAGGAACAGCCACACTGCCATTTTTATAACCTCAGAGTGTTGGTTTATAACCTCTGTTGACCTTTGACTCTTCATCGTTCTCTAAACTAGGTCAGATGAATAAATGAAATATTCTTTCCAAATCTAAAGATCTTTTGTCTCAGTAGCCTTGTACCATAGAACTAAAAGTGTATGCCAAATAAAACATCCTGTTTACACCATCATCTCTAAATTCAGTTAACTACTCAGAAAAGTGAAATGATACACACATTGAGTCTTTACTTCTGAGGTCACAAGGACCTTTTAGCATGAAATTTGATGGCCCAGCTGCATCTATCTCCTCTCCTACTCTCAACATATGCCAATATGAAAATAAACAGGTTACTGTATAAATTCAGCAATGGCATGAGTGATAGCAGAACGATAAGCATTAATAACTAGACAAATGCCCACATACACCCAGGAAAGCCCACTTGTGCTGCTGGGTCAGGAAAAGAAAACTCACAATTCACTTTGATGTTCAAATAAAAGAATATGACTTTTTATAATGTGACCAAATACAAATATTGATACTTGTCATAGACTGGATTATAACATAATAGGCCCCTGCAAAGATCCTTTTATGCTGAGGGATGAAAGACAGTGTCAAAGCATGGCTCACAAAGCCCGGGATACACATACGAAAAGTGGAAGGAGTGAAAATAAATTACAGAAACTTTCAGAGAGACTGAACATGCTGAATACAAATGCCCCAACAAAGGTTTCAGCATCCATGTGTAGAGACTACTACATAAACCCAGAAAATTAATACAGCAAAGAGAAAGGAATTGTACATTCCTTGTAAAATATCTCTTCCAGGTGAAGAGATATTTTTAGGCAAAGAAACAGGCAAAAATCCATGAGGGTCTTAAATGCAAAGTCCAAGTTATAGAAATAAATAAATGAAAACATAATATTGATTTAATATCCTCCTGTTAATTGCCAACAGAAACATTTTCATATACGTTTATGAAACAACTCCAAACCATACTGAAATAGAACTAAGTGAGGAAAAGATGGCAAAACCGAACAGAACTAGTCAAATTAAAATAATGCTAAAGGAAAAGAAAACAACTCGACTGTAAATCATGGTCAGGGTAAGTTACAGTTCAATGGATTATCAAAATGCTTAAAGAAAATATTAAGACATGTGGGCAAGATGAGGGCATGGAAAGTTTTGTTGTTGTTTTTTTCCTCTAGAGATTTTTTATAATGATTTTTTCCTATGAAGGGAATTGATTATATAGATTTCCTAGCTGCATGGCCATATGTGATTTGAGAGTATGTGGCATGTCTCAGAGAAAAGGGAAAGGAACCTAAGCAAAAAGTCTAATAATAATAAAGAGTCTCACAATTGTGCTGTACAGTCATTCTTACATTGAGTTTCTAGACCCTTCACAAATGCAGTAATGAATGAATGATTTCAAACACATAACAACAAATATAAGAATAGAGAACATATGGAATTGTTGGCGCAAGGGACATGAATAGAATCTTCTCTAAAGAAGACAGACAAATGGCTAACAAACATATGAAAAAATGTTCACCATTCCTATATATTAGAGAAATGCAAATCAAAACCACCCTGAGATACCATCTACCCCAGTGAGAATGGCCCACATCACAAAATCTCAAAACTGCAGATGTTGGCATGGATGTGGAGAGAAGGGAACACTTTTACACTGCTGGTGGGACTGCAAACTAGTACAACCTTTCTGGAAGGAAGTATGGAGAAACCTCAAAGCACTCAAGGTGGACCTCCCATTTGATCCTGCGATCCCATTACTGGGCATCTACCCAGAAGGAAAAAAATTCTTTTATCATAAGGACACTTGTACTAGACTGTTTATTGCAGCTCAATTTACAATCACCAAAGTGTGGAAACACCCTAAATGCCCACCACCCAGGAATGGATTAACAAGCTGTGGTGTATGTATACCATGGAATACTACTCAGCTATTAAAAAAAGTGGAGACTTTACATCCTTTGTATTAACCTGGATGGAAGTAGAAGACATTATTCTTAGTAAACAATCATAAGAATGAAGAAGTATGAATCCTATGTACTCAATTTTGATATGAGGACAATTAACGACAATTAAGGTCTTGGGTGGGGAAGGAAAAACAGAGAGAGGGAAGGAGGGAAGGGGGTGGGGCCTTGGTGTGTGCCACACCTTCTGGGGGCAAGACATGATTGCAAGAGGGACTTTGCCTAACAAATGTAATCAGTATAACCTGGCTTATTGTACCCTCAATGAATCCCCAACAATTAAAAAAAAAAAAAAAAAAAAAGAATAGAGAACATAAGAAGTCAATGATGAAGCTATTCAGACCAATTGCACAATGTGATCAAAAATAAATCACAGTGTAATTTTTTAAACAAAACTGAGAAAATCTACATCACCATCTTTTATCTCTCCCTCTTGATGTCACGGGATTTGTGCCTTAACATAGTGTTAGCACATGAACATTACTAGGAGCTCTGTGTTCCAGGGAACCATGACAAGAGAAACAACGTAACTGAAACCTGGTCTATGTCCACACCAATAACGTATATAAATGTGTGGTGAAGTTGATTAATCCAAAAGAGGTAAGGCAACGATAAACACTTTAAGAACAGAAAAGGAGCTATCAGTAAAGACTGTGGAGATTTAAAAAATAAGAAAAGAGTATTATGAAAAGTATTATACTGCTATATTTGAAAACTTATGATAGGAAAAGTTTTCTTAAAAAGATACCAAAGGGTAAGTAGTGCCTGTGGCTCAAGAAGTAGGGCGCTGGCCCCATATACTGCGGGTGGCGGGTTCAAGCCCAGCCCATGCCAAAACTGCAAAATATAAAGGAAAAGGTTGATAAACTTAACTTTATTAAACTTAGAAGCTTCTTTTCATCAAAAGGCACTTATAAGCCAAGTCGCTGATTGAGCAATAATGTTCAAAGTGCATAGAAACTGGCAATTAATCTAGAATTCATAAAATCCTACAAATCAATTAAGGAGTAAAAAACAGTCTCACTGAAAAATGAGCAAGAGTATATAAATGGGAAATTAACACTAGAGAAAGCCCAAATGGCCAATAAATATGTAGTAAGCTGCCCTACATTTTTAGTAAACATGTTCCATCCTTCAGATTGCCAAGATTTAAAATTCTGACAGTACCAAGTGTTGGTGAAGATATATAGCTGTGAGAACTTTCAGAGTCTTTTTGATGGGAGTATACATTGATACAACAGATTTGAGAACAATTTGGCACCATATAGTAAAGTTAAGCATAGGTGAATTCTATGACCCAATAACACCATTTCTATGTATGTGCCCTACAAAAATTCATAACAAGAAAACAGACGCAAGAATGCTCACTACAGCATTAGATCTTCATAGAGGCTATCCAGGTGGAAAAAGAAGAGAGAGGAGTTTGAAGAGAGGTACACAGTGGCCCTCAATTTATCAGTAAGGTTTAATTTTTTTTGAGCTCGGTATTGGGTATCTAGCTATTCCCTCTACTTTTTTGAATAGGTATGTTTGAATATTTTCATAAAATGTAAAAAATGATAACGACTTACCAAGCTATCCACATCTATGCTGGAGTTTACAGCCCACTGCAACGTCCCCATGATATTCATGGCTAACGTTAGAATAATACCAACGGTTCCTTCTCCTTCACCTGTAGATACAAAAAGGATACAAATACACCTGATGGTATTTCTCTCTTCTATGAACTACTTTATTCATCCCTCTCCTATGGCACATAAAACATTTCATTTCATTTTTAAATATATTTCAGAACATTTACATATCAATTGTATGCTGATTTAAACCATCCTTCTTTTATCTCAGTTCACCGCAGCATCTACCAAGTAATGCCTGCACATAGTAAGCCTTCAACGTTTTAAATCAAAGAGTGACTGAGTGTCAAGGACACTACGGAAATTTTGAGATACACAAAAATGAAGAAACATAAAATCATTCTGAATAATATTTTCCCAAAATAATCACCACAAATTCCATGCACTTTTGCATTCTTAGAAACCATTTTTGAAAACACTCTTTCCACTTATTTTCTTCAAGTGCTGTAAGCTCATTTTTGTAGGTGTGAACAGATTCTTTAGGAACAGAGAAACTTCTTCTGCACATTAATTTTTTTTTTTTTTGAGAAAGAGTGTCCTCTAGTGCCTTGACTAGAGTGCCATGGCATTATAGGTCACTGCAACCTGAAGTTCTTGGGTTCAAGTGATCCTCTTGCCTCCATATTTCTATTTTTCATAGGGATGGTGTGTTGCTCTTGCTCAGGCTGATCTCAAAAGCCTAAGCTCAACTGATCCACCCACGTTGGCCTCCCAGAGTGCTAGGATTATAGTCGTGAGCCAATGCACCCAGCCTTGTGCATGTGATTTTTGACTGTAGGGAAAAGGAAATAATCACATGTGGCCAGAGTAGATGAGTCATAAGTTTAACCTCTGAGGATTCAATGGTGATGCTGACTGTGGGGGCAGATGCATCATCACAATACAAGATGGTCCCCATGGTCCTGTCCTTGACTACCATTCTTAACACTTCCCAAAAATTTCTGGTAGGCACACTGCTGTGTACCACTGAGCTGTAACTGTCTTCTGTTCCTCCAGAGGAACCGTTGCAAAATGACCACTTTTGGAGAAGAAAATTGCCACCATTTTCTTTCTGACACTCTGAGGCCGCTTAACTTCGGTTGGTGGATTTTAATCAGGAAAAATGCACACTGTTGACTGACACTTACTCTCTGGATCACACGGATAAATCCAGGTTTCATCACTGGTAACAGTGTCTGAAACTCGTCTAGACTTGCCTCTGATGAACATGATCAGCATGTCCTCACCCCATGCAACCCAGATCCCCTTTTCCTCATCTATCGAAGTCCGAGGCCCCCATCCGGATGAAACTTTTCTGACATGACAATAATCATGCAGGATTTTGGACACTGCAGTCTATGCAGTCTCTAGTACATTTCAGTGTTCGTAAATGTCACTCGCTTGTTCTCACCAACCATTTGTTCCACAGCAGAGACATTTTCTTCAATCTCTGTCCTTGCTCATTGCCCACTCCTCTCTTCGACTTCCGTGAAGTTTGGCCTCTTCTAATTTCTTGAAATCACTGAAAAATTGTCACACTGGAAGTAGTAAGACCCCCAAGAACCCACTGCAAATGCTCAAGGCTTTGAGACTTGTTTAACGGGGAAAAGTGAGCTCTTCCCCAGTTGTATAGCTGATGCTGGCCGAGTGGCACAGTGGAAACAAAGAAAGCCCTCCCAGCAACACTAGCAAGCCAAGCCAGCTGACACTTGCAGGCCTGAATCAGAAAGGGCACTGCTGTCAACCATGCTTCTTGGAAGTGAAATAATCGACTGTAACTCAGACTGTCTCAAAACTTTTGTAGTGACCTTCTTATTAGGAAAGACTTGCTCTTTTAAAAAATGTTGCAGGTATTTCATGTTTGCATTGGGCAGATACTACATTTGTCTCTGCTACTACTACGCCATAAATAATAAGAGTAACAGAGACTAGAATGGGCAATGGAAAAAAAGAGTCCTGTGTCCAGATGAGCTGCTCTGCAGAGAAGTCACAGTGGGAGAAAGGTGTGTTTGAATAGCATCTGTAAGATGCTTAGATGCGCTTCGTGCCTTTCTAAGGAGGACTTTCTCTGCTAATCAGATGCTGTTGGGAAGAAAGTGGCTTTAGAATTTCAAGCTGTAGTCAGAAAACTAATGGGTTTGCCATTTGGAAAGAGAGAAGATTGCCTTTTATGTCAGGAAAAAAAAAAAAAAAGATTAGTTGACCTAAGAAGACAAATACCTCAGTGATTACCTAAGTGTTTAATTAGAGTAAATGGTTTTTCAGGAATAGAGGGGACCATTAATTACAAATTACAGATATTCAGTAGTATAGCCATATTTTTTTTTTTCTATCTCACTCCACCATCAAAATTTTCTAAAAAGGAATATCTTTAACTGACAGTATTATAAATTTAAGTTACCAAGTCTCAACTGAGAGTTCTTGTACCATGATAAAATAATCATGAGTTTCAAAACTTAGGAGGAATAATTCATCAATATTAATTGAAATTTTTATTCTGTAATTCTTCTAACAGAAGGCATACCACACACAGCACATATCTGCTTTTAGTACTAAATAGTTTCCTTTAAATAGGTAAGATTCATCCAAGGCCCTAATATGTTGCTTTGTAAAGGTTAAGATGAAAATAAGATAAAATTTTTGTAGGAGTTAACACTGCTGAAGACCAGAGTTGATGTTCGCTGGGTGGCCGACATTGGGTCCGGTTGGGTGCCGGATGGATCAGTAGGTTCTTTCCTGCACTGATTGCTAAGTGTTTTGATTACTGCTCCCAGTAAATCAGGACTCAGTCATACTTGTGACCATTACATTAGTCTGAATTAACTGTTATACTAGTCTGAATTAACTGTTAACACATCTTTGTTTATGTAACTCAGCCTCTGTTTCAAATAACTAAAAAGACAATTTTAAAGATTCTGAACCTACAAATCAACCTTTTTTTAAAGTTCCCTAAATGACTGTACTGCTGAGGATTAGTTCACGTGCCTGCCCATTTATGCTCCTTTCACAGATCATTTCCCCCCGCCCCAGCCGAGAGAGCAAATGTGCTGAACCTGCTAACCTCACAGAGGCTGAGTGGACTTCAGGCGGACCCCTGTGCCAAGACAAGCCTGTTAATTTCCGTTCCCTCCAGGACTCTGTCATAGGACAGAAGAACAGCCAAGTTCTGTTAATTCGAGGGTCAGAGTGGAGAGACTGCAAAAAGCCAAGGTGGCAGAACCCTGGGACGCCAGGGAAACCACTCTTCAGAGAGAGAAATGAATGAAGCAGCCACAGAAAGAAGTAGAAACATGCCAGATGTGCACTCCTGAGACGGGAAGAGCTGCGTCTGACTCCCCGTTACCAGCTCCAGCTCCTTCAGGGGCCAAAAGGTGCCGCCCACCCTCTCTCCAAGAGGCCCTTTCCTATCTCTCCAACAAATGTCATATTTTTGTTTGAGCAGAGTTCTCTTCTTGCCACCAAAAAAACTGCAGTTTTGGCATTAATTTTGCATTTGCTTTGAATCTTTGTCATAGTCACAGATAGCAACATATTTCAACATTTCTCATAGCTCAGACATTCACCTCCTTGAATTAGAGAAACTCATTTATCTATATAGATTTTTATTTTACTTATTATGAGACATTTGGCAGTTTTCACCCAAAGGCCCTAAAATTCAGAACATTCATATTTGAAAAATATGGCACTTTTTATTCTAAGTTATTTTCCTTCGGCGGCAGTTTTCTTCATGCAAAACTCATATTATATAACAGATTTCATCAACTAGTAGCTAAAAGAACAAAACTTACCATGGCAGGGTGTGTGCACAAATGCAGATGTTTCTTTCTCCCTATTCAGAGAGCTCTCTAATAAAGAGATCTATTAATTTTGAAACAAGGAGCCTCTACCAATATAAACATGAAGAGATGATTTTTTTTTCAATAACATAGTTGCGATCTGATAGTCTACGTGTCTCAGTTTTTAAAAATGTAAAAGCCAGGAACAAATACTACATATAACTTCTATATCAAAGAAGTTATTTGATATTTGTTCAACAATAAGACAATAGAAATTCAAAGAATCATTTGTTGAACAATAAGCCCATATATTGTTTGATTAATAAACTCCAAAAAAATCTAAGGATATTTGAAATTTTTAACCTGTAAGAATTTTAGCCTGTAAGCATTTTATTCACTGTCAACATTTTAATGCAAACACTTAGCTGAATAGTTAATGCGTTGGTGGTACCTGTCGTTAAAATGGAAATGAAGGTAACAGCAATGAAGAAGACCACAAAAATCATTTCTATTCGCATTTGGAACCAGCGCAGGGTTGACAGGTACAAGAACCAGTTGGCAGTATGTAGATTCAGAGCTTTGTGGAAAAGAGTTTCAAAGTAAGGCTGACGTCCAAAGGCACGAAGTGTCCATAGTCCTTTTAAACTCGTAACAAGATGAGTGAAAATTGGACTCCTGCCTGTGAAATATTCCCATAGAAAATAATGTAAATCATGTAAACAGAACATTTAATTTCACATTACAATGTATCTGTAAACAACTAATGTAGAGTAATCATACCACACGTCATTGCTTAAAAAGGTCTTTTTCATTCTACTGCCTTTAAAAAATATATATATATAGGTTATAGCAATCTCTCAATAAATAGATTTAGCATTGAAAAAAAAAAAAAATAGGTTACCCTCCTTTTTTACTTGACTACCATAAATGAAAACTTATAAAATTGCTACCATTATTGACTCATATTTCTTGGTTACCACCAAGAATTGTTTTTCTGGCTAATTCTAAATTAATCACTGCTGAAACAAAATATTCTTTTAAGACAAGTTTTTCAAGCATCTCAATTAAGAAAGTTTATGTGACTTGATTTAGCTAATGACCTCTAAAGCAGAAATAGACTAGAAATTTATCCTCCAAAAATGCACCCGCACCAAGGCTAATCCTGAAAAGTATGCTCCCCACACAGCTCACATAGAGTTTGGGGCACACAAAAGGCAGCCCTGGGACAGAAAGAAAGGGCATCTGAACACACCAAGCCAAAGGGAAGTATTTTGTGTAGTATCATTTTGGATCCCAGAGAAACGTTTAGTCCAGTAGGGTTATCAGTTTTAAATTTAATTGCTACAAGTAAATTATACATGAATTTCCTACACACCAGCCCTCGTTTTAAAACCCAAATGAGGTCACATGGTCATTAAGCAAAACAATCCATGTGTAATTTGCTATGCAGTTTCATTTTATGGAAACTTTAAACTTTTATGGAAACACGGTTAAAAAAAAAATCATTGTATAAACACGGTTAAAAAAAAAATCATTGTATAAGATGTTAAGAGTTTAAAAGCAGGGGGAAAATGTTTGGAAAAGAAGATTAGCAACAAAGAATCCTCACTAGCTCTTGTTGCTGATTTCCAAGATGAGCATTGCACATTCAAGGTCACCATACCTTCAGATTCCAGTTGTTTGAGTTGCTGTGAGGTGTGCAGGAAGTATCCTCTCAACATGATAAAAGCCGCTATCACTGGCACTGTGGCAAGGAAGATGTAAGGTTGCAAAACTGAGACAACTGCCACAGCTCCAATCACGATTAGTAACAACTGCAGGATCAAAGAGAACAGGGTGGTGAGTAAACTTTTCCCCCTGCGAGGCAGACAAGGCCTGTCTGTCAGTGAGTGGTTTCTCATAAGCTCTTCCCACTCTGTTCTTTCTTAATAAGGAGCAGGTGTCTTCCTACTGGGGAGGCAGCCATCTCAAAGAAGATTTTTCACAAGTTTGATGGAAAATTCAAACAATTGTTTAGGTCACGGATAATAACATTTTTGAAGTTTTGAAAATGTGGTGTTCTTTGATCTTAGGATATTCGCATTTCTCAGACCTTTTAAAGTGTTGTATGATAAATTATTTCTAAATGAATGTGAATTAAGAAAAACTACTTTGAAATCATTTTAGTGTGCATGTAACTTCTAGAATTTACTGCGGCTTGAAAATTTTTGGAAATCTGGCATTCGTCTCAGAGCCTTTTTAGTCAGAAAAATCTAGTTTAAATACAGCGTTGGTCATTTAGACAACCTAACCTATCTGAGCTTAGTTTTCTCATGCTTAAGATTGAAAGAAATTATATATCTAATAACCTCTACAACTTTTCTGTTCCCATGCTTGAAATAGCTGGAGATTTCCTACAGGCTCAAAAAATTATTTCTGCAGATGGCTGATACAATTTGAAATGAAATAACTTTTTTTAATCTCATATTTTGTTGGAATACATTTTAATCTATTATGTTTGTTGTAATAAATTTTGTACTTTGGTCAAGCCCGTCCATGACAGATATCTTTTCGCATTATCCACCAAAAAAAGTAGGTCCTGATAGCAATCTCAGGAGCAAGCTAACCAGACTGGTGCTCTTTAGGATCAAGCTAAAGGCTTACATTTTATATTTTACATGACATCAAATACATACATTTTAAAAAGCTAAATAGTCTGCTAACATTTACTTCATGTTAATCCACTTAAATAAAGTATAAATAATGCAATTCTCAGGAAAAAAGATAAAAAAATAAACATTTTATACCATGCATATACCACTCAGCGAGCCAGTCCTCTACCACCTCCCATGGGTGGCACACACATGTTCGACTGATGCATTGAAACACACATGTTGATAGATCAAGGTGATGATGGGTGTGTGGCTCAGATTTGTGTAAATCTTTAGCTTATCATTTCCATCTAAAACTTCAGATGATTCTATTTTAGAGGCACTTTCTAAGGGAAAATACCTCTGTGTCTCTAGTCATCAAATTCTGGAATCTAGCCCCTCACCCCTTCAATAAGCACTGGGATGAATCTCTACTGTGCCACATATTAGACTAGCTATATCACAACTCAATAATCTAAGAAAAGTCCTCCCTAGTCTGTTTTTGTCCTACAGGTGCTACCAGTATAATGTGAAAGCCCAAAATGCCTACCTGACAAGATGCTTCACAGATGGCAGACTGTGGACTTCCCCTCCAGCCCCAAACCAAAACCAGTGGTTTCTCAGAAATATAACCTCTTGGGGGGTAGAGGATAGGTTCCATGGAGCATAATTTAATTTAAATGGGCTGCCACATGAAATATCAGTATGCCTAAAAGAAAATTGCTGTGGCGTTGGGAGTACAGAAACATTCCGTTGCTTCATTAGGATCAGGGCCTTTTATTTGCTTTGACCATTGTAAATTGCATTGCATTGATTTTGACTTGTGCTGTTTTTACCAGGTAATTCCAATTTCATGTCGCTTTCATTAAAAAGTGTGTGGAAAAGTGACCATGTAGGTATATAGTATATAGTATATAGTCCTGAAGTGATTCTCTATTGAAAACATTTGTTTTCTTTTCAAATGATTGCTGAAAGGGTGGAGATGGTTAGTATTGAACCTGTAACTGTATTCTGGTAGAATAGATTGGACTGGGTGGTCAACTGACTGAGATATTACAGTGTGTCAGAGAGAGAAGATGGACACATTTGAAATTGACAGATCATTCACAAAGTTTCCATATTTCCAGGAACTACCATCACCCAGAATATAGTCCAACCCAAAAAATAAGGGGAAAATATCAGTCTTGAGAAAAATAACTCCTTTTGCTCCACAAGAGGCCAACTTTGGTGACTGAAATCATAACCCAATAAATTAGCAAAATTAAAGGCACTAGTTTAAAGTATTTGTATACAAAGAAACCTTAAATTCTGTCCTGCTTTTAAATGCACAATGAATTAAACAGAAGTTATTTCAGAACAGGTACATTAGTGAAAGGCTAACTAACTAGAGGAACAAGATAAAATGTAAGCACGGATTATTAATTCACATTCATCCTTACACAAATCCTAAACTTCCTCCAGAGAAAAAAAAAATCAACAAAACATAAAAACTTGCAAAGTTTCACACACTCATGCTTCTAGGAAGTGGGCAGTAGATTTTCACCCCGCAAAGAAGTTCAAAAGCACTCCTGACACTAAAAGCCACACAGAGCTACCTGTCACACAGGAATAGATGACAGTAATGAAGGGTCATTTTGAAATAGATTTTTTTTAAAAAAGCCTATTTAAAACCATGCAGTGAGAACCAGATTTGGAATTTAATTTATAAATTGCCATCTCTTACAAATGTTTAAGCAAGAGAGTAATAACATTAAGAGGATGAACAAGGACTAGGGAAAGGTGTCGAAGGTACATTGTAGAGATCAAAGGATCAGGATTCTGTATGTAACTGTTTACTAGGGTAAGAAAGAAGAAACGAAAAAGGCCTCGCGGTTTTTATATTTTAGAATATGTACACTTCTGTTTCATGAGGAAAAAAAAAATCATTCACCAAGCCATGGAGATAAGAAACATGCTAGAATACTGTTCCCCTCTGTTTCTCATCAAGCACAAATTTGTCAATGTATGGTCCAATTCCAGCATGCCAATCTGAACCACATCATTTTGGAACTGAAAGGGACCAGTCTGTCTTCCCCACACCACAGGTGTCAGGTTTGTGATCACGAGCCTGCTCAGGGGAAATTGAGGGATCTGCAGAACAGAACCCAGATCTTCCATTTTCATTATGTGATGTTCCAACCCAGCAAGTAAGTTTGTCAGAATATTAACAAAAGTTAGGAAATACAGAGAATTTAAGTTTTTTAAATAGAATATTTTGGTCAATAGATTTGTCCCTGAAATGTGGTGAATAAATGAAAGCTCATTTGTTCGAACATAATTAAAAATAACCAGAGATGCTTATAATCTGAAGGATACAAATGATGAATAATTAGTAAAATCCAAATTAATCATGTTTTTACTATATTCGGATTGTCATGTGTTATGCTTCCTTAATATGAACCCTCTTATATTACAAATAAATTAAATTAAAAGCTCTGCCAAATCACTTTGTGAAGCAACAACAAATAAACCTTGAGAGCTTTAAATGTAGAGAAGCGATTTACATTGGCACAAAAGAATCTGACAGCCATCACGTATTGAAAATATTAATTGACAAGATAAATATTTTAACGAACAGTCTATTGCAAATGTCCTTATGATAAAATGATTTTTTTTCTTCTGGGTAGATGCCTAGTAATGGAATTGCAGGACAATTAACTCTCCCACAGGATTTTGAAGGAAGCCTCAGACTGATTCAGAAGAGACTCAGTGGACCACAGAAGCAGAAAAACAATTATCAAGGGGCACCATTCATGAATATTTTTGCAATCAGGTCAAGATGTCCACGTTCTAATTTTTACCTAATTTCATATTGCATTTGGGACCCATCGTTCACACTCCCGGAATAAGGAACAAATGCCCAGTGTTTACAGAATGACACAGGAAATGCTCCTTTGGATGTAAGAACTCAAAGCCATGGATTTAAAAAACCCCAGCAGCTGTTGCTTAATTGTATCTTTAAACAGAACAACTCAAGGAAATCCAAAATGCTAAGGTCACCTGGAACAGTAAATATATTCAGTTGTGTCAATCATTTCAGAAGGGGCAGACTGACCCTTTGGTTTTCCCGCACCTGCCCGTGTTAGTTGTGTATACACACATATGCGGTAGTGCTCATTTTGCTTTAGAAGGTCTCTGAGACACAGTGTTGTTATCTTGCAGGGGTGAGGAAGGAGCATGAGGAGGGAAGGATTCATTCCAAGATGAATCCAACATGAAGTCAAATATGGTAAGAGGCAGAAGGTCATCCAAGATTGCTATGTCTTTGGAGAATCTATTCAGAATCCCACCTATAATATAAATGAAGATAAATTTCTCAAAAACTAGTAATTTCCTGTTTCAACTGTTTCTCCAAGGAGATCATTGAGACTGTGGCATTTGCTCCCGGGAGCCCAACCTAAACCAGACAGGAAGCTCAGGAAGCTGTGTGTAAGCCTGATTCAGTCGCCAAAGTTATCAACTAATGACACTCCTTAAGTCCTGTCACTTACGGAGGCTTAATGTGTATCCTCAAGGTCACTTTTATCTCCCCCCACCTTTCCTTCTCCACTGTCACCAGTCACCCAGCCCAGGAAGTCAGTCTCACAGCCAGGAAGCCCTATAGGCCTATTCACATCCGTCACTCAGGGGTTGCTCTCAGATAATCCTGAATTTTTCTTTCCCCTCTTGCCTATTGAAAAATGTATCCTTACTTTCAGCCAGGCATGATGGATGATGCCTGTAACCCTAGCACTCTGGGAGGCCGAAGTGGGAGGATTGCTTGAGGTTGGGAGTTCAAGACCAGCCTGAGCAAAGTGAGACCTCATCTCTACTAAAAATAGAAAAAAATTATCCAGGTGTGCTGATGGGCACCTCTAGTCCCAGCTACTTGGGAGGCTGAGACCAGAGAATTGCTTAAGCCCGGGAGTTTGAGGTTGCTGTGAGCTATGATGATGCCACTGCACTCTACCCAGGGCAACAGAGCAAAACTGTCTCAAAACAAAAACAAAAAACCCTTGTCATTACTTCTGTCCCTTCCTTATGCTCCAACCATGGGAGAAGTGGTAAGCTGATCTGTGCCAAAGAGTTCCCAGGTGAGTCTGGTTTCAAGTGTAATCCACCTAAGGAATCCATCTTCATTTTAACATGGGTCTTTTGGAGGTACGTAGGCTTCCACCAAACAGTGATGCCGTTCTAAAATGTCATACCTTGTGGCCAGTGATTTGGAGGAACATAGTCCTTTGTGCCTCTCAAATCACTCCCAAGTAGATAGTTGTTATTATACCTAAATAATACCAAACTGACTAAACTTATATCTACTTTGAAAACTCTGGATATGACCAAACTTCATACAATGGACAACACCTCAACTCTCAGTCAAATGAACAATGAACAAAAACTGATCTACTTCTTTTTGTAATTATTTGAAGGGAAAAGTGCAAAGATACTTAATAGTAGTTATTTTTACAAACCTGGATAAAGTCAAATATGGTAAGAGGCAGAAGGTCATCCAAGATTGCTATGTCTTTGGAGAATCTATTCAGAATCCCACCTATAATATAAAAGAAGATAAATTTCTCAAGAACCAGTAATTTTAAAGGCTCATCAATATATGTAATACTAAGTTCGGATCACGGCAGAAACACTCAGGACTCAAATAGGAATCAGCAAGTAATCCAACAAATGAGGACTTAGAGAAGTTTAGTTCTGTCTAAAGATTCTCAGTAACTATGTGTTCAAGTTTCTGTCTCCTACTTTTAAACTTTTATATATAAAAAAAAAAGATTCCCATAAGACTCGAATAAAAAAATAATATCCACAATAGAGCCTTCATTATAAATTGGGTCAGGAGTGAGTGCTCCTCCTATTCATTGCCTCTCCAGAGTCCCTGCCTGCCCACTACCTAGACCTCCCTCACCATGTTCTCACTGATACTCTAAGCAGCAGCCTATCTTCCAAATTCCAGACTCACATTTATAAGGGCAATAATTTGTTGCTTAAATGAAAAAATTATATATGGAGTGTCTAGCCTCTCCCAAATGCCAGGCACTGAAATAACAGGGGTGCATAAGCCGTGCTCCTCGCCCCTTAGGAATTCATTGTCTAGAGAGGATGAAAGGTAACATAATTCCGCACAAAGTGATATTAAATCTTATCATTCACCCCCCACTAACTTCAGTATAAAGTCCAAAATTCCTGGTTTAATATTTAATGTCTTCCATAACGTGGCCTGTACCTTCCTAGTTAGTACAGCTTCCTCTGCTCAAAAATCCTGTTTCAGACAAACCAGTCTATTGTTTAAACACACTCTGTACTTTCCTACTTCCCTGCCCACCCCATGTGGTTCCCTGTGCCTGAAAACCCTTTTCCCTTATCTATACTGTCAAAATCTATATCTCCTCCCTGGAATGCAAATGCCCTTCATGCAAGGAAGCATCTGTGTTCACTCCAGCTGGCATTAATCTCTTCCTCCCCTGGACATAATACATCTTATTTGCACCTCTGTGTTATGATGACTATGCACGTGTCTTATATTATAGTCATTTGTGTTCATGTCTCATCTCTTTTTCTAGATTGTAAATTGCTAGAAGTGCATGAGATCATGCTACTTTGTATCACCTAGAGCTCCAAACAAAAAGCCTTATATACAGAAAATTATTTAGTATTTATTGACTAATATGTTCTTTAGCACAGTTAATTAAACATATTCGTATATGTTTTCATAAATAAATCAAACACTGAAAAAAAATAAGTCCATGGTATTTATATATAGTGCTTAGAATATGAAAGTTTGCTTTGGTGAAAAAAAAAATCATTGTGGTACTTCTTATTTTCAAAAGATAGCGTTCTGTCAAAATACTCATTCACTTTCATCCATTCGACATACTTTGCTGAGCACTTTCTATGTGTCTGTGTCATGGAAGGTCATTTTCCAGCAACATAGGAAAATCAGGCAAGGGCTCCGAGAAAGCAAGGTCAATGTATAATTGCAGGAGGGCACACGTGGGGCAGATTGCAAGCACACATGCAAGGAAGTATCGATTGCTGCCAAATACAGCGGAGACTTTCTAGGCGACACAGTAATACTAAATGAGCTATGCATCAGTAAGAGAGACGGTTTTGAAAAGAAAGCATAATCTTTGCATGTGGAAATGTGGGTGGGGGAGAGAAAGGACATACAGACATGATCTGATCATCTCACTATCTGAGTTCACAGGATCATAAATGAGGAAGAACTCAAAGACATTGAGACGTTTAGGAATCACCTTACAAAGTGGATGAAAGCCTGCCAAGTAAAACCCATAAGAAAAATGAGATGGACAGTGATCACTTAAACATGAAAGAGAGAAGTTTTGGTTCAGAATCGACCATGACCAGGGTTTGAGGGAATGAGGAGCTCAGAAAAGCTAACAGGTAGAAAGGCAAGTACACGTGGTAGCAACACCCCAGACGGCAGTGACCTTGGGGAACTAACATTTACTTCAAGCTGGCTATGCAACAGGCAAGTGAGATGCCTAGTTTCATTCTCACAAAGATCTTCTGAGATAGTATTTTCCTCACTTTACAGGCGAGGAGGCCATGGCTCCTAAGACCACCTCACTTATAGAGCCAAGCCAGGCCTCAAGATATGCTTGTGTTCTTTCCACTATATCTCATGGCCCATTTCTGACTCTGCCGGAAGCTCAGGCAAATTCCCCCACCTTCTCTGGGTCTCAGATTTCCATAAAACTGAAGTCACTGGATCAGTTATTTGGACATCCCTATGTCTAAAATTCTTATCTAGAACAGAGGGATGGGCCAGGTACAGAGCCTCACACTGTCACCCCTGTACTTTGGGAGGCCAAAGTGGGAGGATCACTTGAGGCCAGGAGTTGGAGACCAGCCTGGGGAACATGGCGAGACCCCTCCAATATCTAAAAAATATTTTAAGAAGCTAAAAAAAAAATAAAATAAAATTGTAAGGGGATAGTGATGAATATACCCAAATGAGGCAAGACTTTAGTGACACATAAGGGCATCAGGATAAATAAAAAGATCTTCCTACATACTAACTTAGCCAGAAAAAATGATGGGCATTTTTTATCTTGAGAATTTTTTAGATACAAATCTTGCTAGAAATCTCAATCTTGGAACTTATTCTTTGCTTTATAATCAAGAGCATGAACTGTGCCTTATTTATCTTTATATACCTGCCCTTCACTTAGTTCCTCACAGGTAGGTCAACAGATTGCTGTATATGTAAAACAAACAAACAAACAACCTGGGGAATCCTCATTAACCTCAAAGTCAAATGTAAATTTCTCTAATCAATTTCATTGATTCCTTTCAAAGTACCTCATTCCCCTCGCTTTAAAAAATTTTGGTACCTTCCCTATTCTTTTTTTCTGTGACTTCAAATGAAATGGCATCAAAAAAAAAAACAAAACTAAAATACATTTGAGTCCTCCCCCCCAACCACGTAACTTTGAACAGTTAACATGAAACTAAATGATTCTATCCCATCAAAAGACTTTGGAAGAAATTTGCATTTTCCTTGATCACTTCACATCTTCTTTTTTGAACAAGACCAGAGGTTGGTAAGAGGACGCCTAGAAGAAGGTGAGATCAAATATCTGCCAAGAGAAGCCCAGGGCCTGGTGGTGCTGCTCCACCCACTGAGGGCGCATTCTCACAGTCTGAGCTACTGTAATCAGCTAATCCTGAAAGGACAGGAGCAGCAATAGAGGACAACCTGTAACATCTCAGAAATGTCCATTCCAGTCACAAGAGGGCTCAACCAAAGGCAGACGCCTTGCACAGGGCAGCAGTACACTCGCTAGAAAAGCCTCCAAGCCACAGACCTATTGATGACGGGTCAGCAGTTTCATTTTGTATCTGTAGTCAAATACCTGCTTTTAACATGTTGAGCGTTGACATAGGTGCTCGAAGAACAGAACGTAACATTTTGTGGTGTAAAATTTTTGAGACCGTGATGAGAGTATGCACTAGGGGCAGACCTCTGAAGAAGCCCAGAGCAAGCAAAGTGTCAGCTACTCCCACGTAAATGTAAATCAAGTAGTAGGAGCTGGTGCTGGTGATGATCACTGCGTAGCTGCCGTTCCCACTTGCGGTGGTGCTGTTCCCTCTGTTGTGAGGAGGGGTACTGTAACACACAAGAGAAATTGCTGTTTGGCAACTAAACTCGGTGACTGAATTTCTTTTTTTCTCCCTTTTTTATTAAATCATAACTGTGTACATTAATGCATTTATGGGGTACCATGTGCCGATTTGATATACACTTAGGAATGCTTACATCAAACTGGTTAACGTAACCTGCACCTCCCTTACTTATTTGCTGTGCTGACATTTATACTCTTAATATTTTTGACATGTGCTCTTGCATTCTAATACATGTCAATGAAACTAAATTTGAGTCTATGACACAGAATGTACTACATTAGTAGAGGAGTTTGTGCCTTTAACTTCAAAAGCCTACTACTGCAAGAAAGTAAATTAAGTTTTCATTCTTTCACCACTAAAACAGGCCAAATTAATCATGAGTAGATGAAAAGATGCACTTAAAGAAAATACTAAATACATAATGTTTCAATTATTTTTATTGCATTTCGTGGGAATTGAACCCAACTAAATCATTTAGTAATTGACAAAGGGATGCAGGAACCACATGTGCTCACAATTTAAATAAGATAACCGTTTTTCTCCTACTCTAACACCAGGGTGAAATGTAGCACAGTCCATTTAATAAGACCCAATAGTCAGGGGAAACAAAACATAATCCACAATAGAACACAGAATACTCACTTTCTAAGAAGCCACACCACCACCAAAGAAATCGCCACCTGGAAGGGAATGATACACAGTGACTTTTTCTAACATCGTCACCTGTTTCTCCCACACCAACTCTAAATTCACATGGACAAGGTCAAAATGCACAGGATTCTATTTCCTTCACTTTGCCTTCCTTGGTCCAGCAGCTGCAGTAATCGTTCTAAGCACCATTATTTGTGATGAGAACATAATAAGTCAAGGGAATTCGGATTTCACTGAAGTAAACGCTTTGCCATTTCTCTCTTTAATTCATCAGGAACCATCATCGCACCTCAGGAGAGCGAAGATTATAGCTAAATGTTTTAAATAATAAACTTTGTTTTTTATAAAAACACGAATCTCAGCCTCTGGCAGATAACTGGCCTGTTTGGTTACTACATGTAGTGTTGTTATTATTCAGTGATTTTGAAGGACTAATGCCTGTGAGAACAATTAATTATTGACAAAGGAGAGATTAATATTTTAAACACAAATTACAAGTTTCAACAGTGTAAAAATTCACAGTTTGTGAATAAAGGTACGTTCAAGTTAAAACAGACATTACTGATAACAGAATTTCTTAGGACTTAGAGAGTTCTTGAGGTTGAAACATTCGGCTAGGTGAGAAATACTCTATACCATACCTAAACAACAACAAAGTTATTTTTTTTTAAACAACCGTGATTTTTGTAGTTCTTTCGATACTTAAATCACCTGCATTGTTCTATTTCATTTTGGCATTCCCTGCTCCTTTGGGGAAATTTAATCTTGTGTTGAAGTCATTAGAACTATAGAAAATGACTCTGAAATTACACAATTAGCCCAATGTACAACTCTATCAGAAAAACAAGCAATTGCAAGTAAGATCATTTTTGACATGAACACAATAAAAATAAATAGAGGAGAAAAAATATACTTGGAATAAGATATCTGCAAGATTTATTTCATACCTGTATTTACCTTAAATATTTAAAAGCACTATAATAAAACTTATAGGGAACATTTATATTAAGGAACAAATTATGAAGTGCTGTGCTTTAAAGAGCTGTTTTTAAGTTTTAGTTAAATTCATATATTAGATAGAAGTATAATGATAAAAAATCTAATAGAATTATTTTCACTGTCTTACTTTTCTTCACCTACACATAGTCTCGATACACTATCAATAAAGAGAAAAGCTGTTCTTGGCCAGGTGCAGTGGCTCACTCTGGGAGGCCAAGGCAGGTGGATTACACCTGAGCTCACAAGTTTGAAACCAGCCTGAGCCAGAGCAAGACATCAAGACATCATCTCTAGAAAAAATAGCCGGGCTTTGTGGTGGGCACCTGTAGTCCCAGGTACTTGGGAGGCTGAGGTAAGAGTGTCTTAAGTCCAAGAGTTTGAGGTTGCTATGAGCTGTGATGCCACTGCACTCTACTGAGGGTGACAAAGTGAGACTCTGTCCCCCCCAAAAAAAAGAAAGAAAGAAAAGAAAAGAAAAGCTATTCTTATTTCCTTGAAATTTAAAGAAATTTAAATAAATTCAAAATGTCAAGAAACTCAGAAATAATCTCACTATTTCAAAAGTCTTTGTTATAGTATAAATGTCTTCCCATTTCCTAAGACTAATCAAATTACTCAAGACCCTATATAAGGGTATACATATGTTCTGAGGCTTCTGTTATTTGGATATTATCTTCTTCGGCTATTATATTCCTCCTTTGTTCCAATTAAAGGAATATCAATAATGTTCACATTGTCCGCATTCTTTGAATTAATTGTCAGAAATAAATATTTTCTAATATTTATTGATGGAGCAATAACCATAGCAGTTTTCTAAAGGCAGTCATCAAAATATAAAGTTATTTCCTGACTCCATCCGCATGGAACCACCAACCCAAATGGCTTCTATTAACTAGAACAAAAACATTTTCAAGGACTTGATGTAACAACTGTATTAAAAGTCTTTGAAGCATATAGAAACAACTGAGTAAGCAAGTTCTACCATTTTGTTTCCAAGATGCTTTGAGATCACTACATTTATGATAGAGTGGCAGTCCTAGATGAATAAGGGATGAGAATAAAAAGATCTTCATTTTCCATTTCTTAGGGTTTTAAACACCATTCCATATCATACAGAAAACAGCATACACAATACACAGATTTCAAGGATCCACAAGTCAAATCATGCTCTAAAATGCATGGTGAGCAGAGCTGTCCTACAGGACTACTGTCTGTCACTAGCAGCCGAGGTATTATGCAATATACCACCTCTCAGTGTACCACTGATAGAAAGCCACTCGAGGACTCCTCATGAGCAAACAGGGAAGTGTTAAAGGAACAGGATGCAACAGTTCTCTGATGCATCGTTAAAAATCATGGAATGAAATTATTAAACAGGATCTTCAGAGACTCCAGTCAACAATAATACCCTCTGGTTATTTTAAAGGAACTCGGAAACTGCCCCCGAATTTTACTATTAATATCATTTGCATGCCTTCTCTATCTTGTCAGTGATGCAGTGCCAAGCAGGAATACTAGAAACCAGCAGAAATTTAATTCCTATTTCCTTGGCACTGATATCCAGGAACCTTCAGAACATACTGCCTATGGGGTGGGGAGGAATGGAACACAAATCAAAGGTAGACTGACACCCTTTCAAAATGACACACATGTAACAAGTGCTAACAAAGTGAATAGACAAACTAATTCTCTCAGTCCAGCAGCTTTGAAGAAACTTCAAACTGACTAAGTATTTCACATTGCAATATATATATATATTGAATGCACTCTATAAAAACATAAATCTAAATGGAAATGTAACCCTTATGAAAACTAAAAATAGGCAAGTCACCTTCATCAAGGAAGAAATGAATCTTAGTCTTTCTTTAGGCCCTCTGATCACGTGTATTGGCTTCTAATCAGGGTTTAAAAGAACTAAACGATCATCTTGGGTTGCAACTATGCCACCATTCGAAGTAACAAGGTGTTTTTTTGATGGTAAGGAGACATGGGCACACTGGTTTGAGAAGAGAAACTTAGTCTAAAAGAAAAACAACGTATCTCCTGGTTGTGTCATAAATGAAAAAAGAAAAAAAGTAAAACAAAAACCAGGTAAATTTAGATTCAAACAAGGCAACAGAATTATGAACACCAGTGAAAGAATAGTTTAGTTGTCTGTTTGTGCACATAATTTAAAAAATTATTATTCTACTATTACCAAGTTTTTGTTATTCACATTTTTGAGAACCAGTTAATTGGCAAGGCCTGTGTGATACTGGTCCAAAAGGGTCGTCATTTATTCTATTATTTCTTGCCTGAAAAGGGCATTACCAGTTATTTTGTCCATTAAAGAGATGATTTTTTGGAATAATTGTGAGAGTTCAACAACAATGGGCAGGTATATCTTATTTATAATAATCGTAAGTTGTAATTTAGTTTCTTGCCCTCTTGATGTAGTGAGCCAGTCACATTATACACATGTGTAGCAGCACAACAGTCAATTAATTAATTATGCTACACCCTTCTGAAAGGTAGAAAAGTTCAACTCCAAGGGACTGCATGAGATAGAGGTCCTATAAATCAACAGAAATCACTACCAAAATCAGATATGACCCTTTTTTCTTGTATGTATTGAAGACAAGTAATGTGGTCTAACAATGAGAGGTTCCAATCATTAAACGTAATAAGGGGCGGGGGTGAGATTACATGAGGCACAGGCCGAGTTTCATGTATATTAATGTTGGTCATTTGACAAGACTGGCAGAGATAACTGAGGTAAATTTGAAATACATTTCAATTCAATATTTATTAGTCATGTAACAGTGTTGAATTACCCAGCCGCATATTTTTGTTAGAGTCTAAATGGAATTATTGAAATTTCCATTATATCCCTATTACAAACCTGTTCACCTCAAATTATGATAAGCCTTATAATAATGACATGACATGAAAAATATTAATAGTGATAGTGATTAGCATTGCTCACCATGCACTAAGCCCTACACAATGTGTTTTATAATTTCAGTGTCTCTTAAACCACAAAATGCCTGTGAAGCTGGTTGGTACGCAGAGAGGATAATAAACTTACTCAGTTTCATAGTGTTAATAAGACTGAGTTAGAGCTCACATCCTGAGCCCTCTTATTTCACAGGTGGCACTATGCTATAAACCACATCTTGCCTCAAGCCTCCACTTGGTTTGTTAAATTTACAACAGCAGGGCAAATAACAGATATTACTGTAACTCAAAGATCCAATGGAAACCAAGAGTTTATTGCAATAGTATGCACAACTTTTTGTACATGTTTAACACTATATTTCTTAATCATGGAGGAGTGATGATACTTTATATAGCCTTTTTCACTGAGGTTAGAAACAGCCTAACAATAGAAACAAACGTACAGTCATTGGGTATCAGTTTATACATCTCAGGGAGACAGTTCTTCACCTGAGTCATTTCTTCTCCTAAAGGCAAGATAAGCCCTTAAGTTAAATTTAGGTTTTATATTACAACATATCTGGGGTGTCCTCTGGAATAAATATCTGGAGTAATCTTTCACAGGGTCACTCCAAACCACAGATGTGTTTTGTTATGCCCACATAGTGTTCATTTATTTATTTTTATGTAATCAACTGCCCATATTATAAAAGGAGAAAAATTTACTGAAAAGTCTGATGTCTACCTTATCTTGATAAACAAGAAGACGCAGCAAGACTGATCCCAATCCTTATGGGATCAATACTGATCCCAATCCTCATGGCATTGGTGCTGGCTGGTGCTGAGGGACAGGTGCCACCTTTCAGTCTCCCAGACACGTCCCCTAGCGATGCCCCTGTCAGGCTCTTGAAGCATATACGTGGCTGCTCCTGATCCAGAGGAAAGCCGGGCCACCACCCTGCATCAGAAACCTCCTGTGCTGATGAGGAATGGACCTGTGGCCCATTGCGCTATTTCCAGCGCCCCTTTTCTTTAACTCAGTGATGTAAAGGACAGTAGAGGTGTGGCAAAGAAACCCCCATGGTGACACTGAAGGCAACATTTCTGTAAGCAAATAGGTGGCTTGAATCTCTGAAAGAGATCTCTGTCTAAAATGATTCCTAATACATATTTATCTCATTGTGTGAGAAAATATTTAAATAGTTATCACCTCCATATTTAATAATTCAGTATCTATAGTCAAAAGAGTTTCAAATTTAGTAAGGAATTATTTTTAGTGCTTGATTTCAAACTAAAGGCTTTCTACTTTGAGCTTTTGAATCTCCTAAAGTTATTAAAATCTACTAAACACCTTTTATATATTTGTAAAAGTTGCCCCCTTTAGACAACCGGAGACAAAATAAAAAGCATATTTTTTGTTTTATGTATGAAATAATAAAATATCAACAGTGATTCCAATTGTTGATTTTTAGATGCTAAAAGTATATGAAATGCGAGGGAAGGAAAGCTTGGACTTGGGGCCACATGTGGCCTCCTGGATCCTGGGCTGCAGCCTTTTGACAGAATCCAAATTTTACAGAATAAATCCTTTTATGAAAATGAGTGCAGCAGAGAAAGATGACATTTTCTGCCTCATTTGGTGCTTATAAAAGAACAATCTTGAAATAATCAAAAGGCCACAGATTCCCCATATATGTATAAATACACACACACATTTACTTATAAATGTGTATGTGGACATAATGCATATATATGTATACATCCTTCCAAACTATTTTTAATTTGACATTAACTCACAGTAATATTTTACAACAGAATATTCTTACCTCAGCCAGAAAAATAACTAAGCACCAAATTACTACAAAAATTAAGCTCTTGTTGACAGCGACATATCTAAGGTATGTGTTCCAGGTAGTCACTGCTGGAATGTTCTCCACATCATCACAAAAGCACTCCTGTAAAACAGAATCCTGGTTATTACAGGAGACAAGACAGTTCCGTGCTACCATGTCACTCTAGGCTGATATGTGTGGAAACAAGGGAATGCAATTACTTGAAGGTAAGTGAACTTCAGCAAACACAAATCATTACAAATGTCATATGTGGTGTCTCTCCGTGGCCAGAATAATGTCGACTGCAGCAATACAGCTATTTGAAAAATGAGAAGCATGGCTTCTTAGGCTTTTGGCTACAATCAAGTGAAAAATAAGAAACAACCTTATTTTTGAATGTTCTAAAAGCCATTATATAACTGCAATCATTGTTGGGCAATTTTACCATTTATTTGTATTTGGTGATTGGGGTTTTAGATGTGTTTGTTTTGTTTTGGTCTTTTTGGTATTTTTGGAGATGGGGGTCTCCCCTATATTGCCCGTATCTAAAATGGATTTAGACTCCTGGACTCAAGGCATCCTCTCACTTCAACCTGCTGAGTAGAGTTCCTGGGACTACCATACAAGCCAATTTTGTCATATAAATGTTTAACAGTGTCATGCCTTTCATCAAGTGAACAGTACTATCAAAATGAGCTTCTATCTTTGATAAACCAAACAAGAACATACACTGGGGAAATGAATCCCTATTCAATAAATGGTTTTGGGAGAACTGGATAACCACATGTAAAAGACTGAAACTGGACCCGCACCTCTCACCACTTACAAAAATTGATTCAAGATGGATAAAAGATTTAAATATAAGGCATGAAACCATAAAAATCCTCAAAGAAAGTGTGGGGAAAAGCCTTAAAGACATCGTCCTGGGGAAAGATTTTATGAAGGAAAATTCCGCGGCAATTGCAACAACAAAAAATAAACAAATGGGACTGAATTAAACTGAAAAGCATCTGTACAGCTAAGGAAACAACAACCAAAGCAGTCAACCTTCAGAATGGGAAAAGATATTTGCATATTATGGATCAGACAAAAGCTTAATAAGTAGGATCAATAGAGAACTCAAATTAATCAACTGAAAAAGACCCAAGAATCCCATCTATCACTGGGCAAGAGACATAACTAGAACCTTCTCTAAAGAAGACAGACCAATAGCTAACATATGAAAAAATGTTCAGAGAAATGCAAATCAAAACCACCCTGAGATATCACCTAACCCCAACGAGAATGGCCCACATCACAAAGTCTCCAAGCTACAGATGCTGGCCTGGATGTGGAGAAGAGGGAACACTTTTGTACTGCTGGTGGGACTGCAAAATAATACAACCTTTTTGGAAGAAAGTATGGAGAATCCTCAAAGAACTCAAATAAGACTTCCCATGTGATCTGCAACCCCATTACTAGGCATTTACCCAGAAGAAAAAAAAATCATTTATCATAAGGACATTTGCACTAGACTGTTTATCACAGCTCAATTTACAATCGCCAAAATGTGGAAACAGCCTAAATGCCCATCAACCCAGGAATGGATTAACAGGTCGTGGTATATGTATACCATGGAATACTATTCAGCCACTAAAAAAGATGGAAACTTTACATCTTTTATATTAACCTGGATGGAGGTGAACACATTCTTCTTAGTAAAGCATCACAAGAATGGAGAAGCAAGATTCCAATGGAACCAATTCTAAGAGGAAGGCAGTAGACGAGTTAATACAAGGGAGGGTTACAGGGATGAGCAGGTGGGGAGAAAAGAGGAGGGGACTGGGGGGTCATGGTGTATGGCACACCTCTTGGGGGCAGGACAGAATTATAAGAGGGACTTTATCTAACAAATGCAATCAGTGTAACCTAATTCTTTGTATCCTCAATGAATCCCAAATAATAAAAAATAAAGTAAGACCAAATCCAAACATAAAATAAAAAATAAAACAAATGAAGCTTCCAAGAGCTCGCCTGCATTTAACCTGTTTCTTCTGGAGTCCATGACAAGTACGCTTTGGCATTTTGATGGCGATGAAGGTCTTCCAACAGACAAAAGCCAGTTTACGCTTATACATTCCTCAGCAGCCCAGGACTCTCTCTTTCTAGCTATGACTTAAAATACATAATTCCAATCCTGGGCATGTTTCCCTCGAGGTCTTTATTTGTCTTTTGGCAGACATGTTTCAAAAATTTTAAATAGGTTCCAGATAGTCCAAAGAAGGAAGAAGATAGTTTTGTTTCTCATAAAGTTAACAAAATTTATAGTGGTAGTACTAAAATCACAATGAAAGGGTCCTCTGGAATCAGAATATATCACATTAGTTCAGAATACAAATTTCTGGAGTCAGATAGACCTAGATCTAAATCAGCTTCCACCATTGACGTGCCGGGAGCTGCTCGAATTAGGGCACGTTGCTGGGCTTCTCTGAACTTTAGTTTCCTTATCTGTAAATTTGAAATAATAACATGTACCTTCCAGGGTAGTTGTGGTGACTAAATATATGCTGCCCGGAATGAGAAGCCATCAATAAATAGTAACTATTACTAAGCAAGGGGATCATTCCTTACAACTACACTTAACGGCTCAGATTTGAGATATCCACCTACATTGATATTAAGCCATATAGATGAATTATCCTTTAGGAAACCTTTTTAAAGTTACAGAAATATTAACATTATGGTTTTGAGATCACCTATTCTATTCCATCATTTTATAAAGGAGGAAACTGTCCTACAGCTGTTAAATGACTTGTGAATTGCCAAAGCTTACACGTCTTCAGTGATCTATTCCATGTATGGAACATACCAATTCACTACAACTCTGCCCATGGTTCACTTCCTTCAAAGTGCTTAAGATTTCTAGTAAAAAACAACAAAAATTCTTTTCTTTTTATTCTGCTTCCTAAGAATGAAAAAAGCATTTTATTCTTAAAGTTTAATAGTACATATAGCAGACTTTCTTTCTGAATATTGGGACTAGAATATGTTGAGCTTTGCGTATTGGTGTGAAAGGAACTTTTTCAGAAATCCAACACATAAGGCAAATTCAAAAGATAAAAATGCCCACACTAACTAAATTCCGGCAAGAGTGACTTATACACCAGTATGTGCGTTAGTCCAGTTAAAAGACTGGATGTTCATATACTTTATGTAGGATACTTACATACAGAAATGTTTCTTGATCTCTAGATAATTGAAACTACTATTTGTTTAGATGTTTATTTACGCTCCACCTCATCCCACAGAGGGCTCAAAGTAGTAAAAAAGTAGGTGTTTTCTAATTTGCAGCAACGACTGTCACTGGCCTACAAAAGGACCCAATACTACGTCCATGTTTTTTGGCTTTCAGTACATTCTATGGGAAGAAACACACTCATGGCAACAATAAACAGTTGGTTATTTTAAATTTTGTAGTTGCTCGCATAATTTGTGGATTTTGCCTTTTCTAAATCTTACACCCCATCCAATCCCATAATTTGAGTAAGTTTTATTACATACCTATTACATCTCACATTCTAGTCAACAGTACTCTTTGGGAGAAAAAAAAAAGCCACAAATAATTGATACATACCTTTAAATATTCTTCATTAATTTCTTCACTTATTTCCAAGCTACTTTCCTGAGATAACCGCCTTGAATATATATCCATTTCCGTCAGATTTGCCTGAGGGGCCAGTGACATTTTACGTGTGGAGGCTGCGGTCTTTCGGTGAACACTTTGACCTTGGGTAACTGAATGTGTCATCAGGTTCAACACAGACTGCCTCCTGCGTCCTTGAAACGTGGGGCCGGCGTTGATCACGTTGCTTCGAGGCAGGATGGCCTCCCCCTGCTCGGAGTCAGGAACCAAGGACAGCCTTCTCTCCACAGGATCCTCCGACTCCTCCTCATCAATGCCATTCATTTGTAGTGGAGTCTTCTGTACAACAGAAAATTTTCTTATAGAGTTGATTGGATTGAGAATAGAATTCTTCCTTTTTTCTCCAATGTCTCCAGTCTGTTTAAAAGATTGTTTTTTCGTCTCGTTCCAGGAGACAGAGGCGTCTCCTTCTAATGAGAAACGGCGCAGAGTTTCAGTGAGAATGGAATTTCTTCTTTCTGCACTAAACTGGTCGAAAGAATCAAACCCCATGAGCTTTGAGCTAAAGTCCGGCCGTAGATTTTGTAGTTCAGAAAATGTGCCATAAAAATAGCTGCTACCTTCATGTAAAATTAATATTTTGTCAGCTCTCTTTAAATGTTCCATTTTAGAAGTGACCAAAATCCTAGTTTTGTTAGCCATCAGTCTACAGACACAGCTACAGGAACATAAAAAGATACAAGTAAAATATCAATTTTATAAATACATTATTACAATAATATGCTGCATTTTAGCATTTTACTCATGTTTTATTGTATAACATCTCTATCACAGAATATTATTATACTTAAAATAATTCTGAGTATATACCCTATGGTCATTAATTTGGTGTCTCATGAATTATTATAGCATGAAATAGCATGAAATACACAAATTGTAAAATGGAGTGTTAACAGACCTACAGTGAAATTAAATTTCTGAGTTCAAGTAGATACTTGACTTTGAGCAAATCATTTACCCTCTGGGTCCTGGTTTACTATATAGAAAATTAGGAAACTGATCTAGAGGTCTATGTTTTCCACACGTCTGTTAAATGTCAGAGCTTTCTTGTTCTTTTTTTTATTATTAATAATTTCCATTTACATTTTAAGTTGACCACCATTTAGTTCTCAGAAGTTTATATTAAGAATAACCTGATTTCTTAAAACAAAAACAAAACTACTACAGCTGAGAACTGGATAATAAATTTGATCCCCCTTTAATAAAATTTTCCTCTAGTCTAGAAATAAATCCTGAATAGAACCATCTAATGTATATCAGCATTTTTTAGGTATTAAAACATATACTGAATAGAAAGAGGCATCATTCTAGATGGTACTCTAACATACTAATACAACTGTGTAAACATAGCAAAGTTTATGTTGCTAAGAAGTTACTTATCACAGTCACAGGTTTATAAAAAATGTTATCTTGGGTATTAAATGTAACCAAATTCATTCAAAGGTGTTTGTAGGAATAACATAGTCATTTTCTACAGACATATGTATATAGCCTTAATGCTTAAAATTTTTATTTCCAGGAGACTATAATGACTAGTCTGCTAATAAACTATAGTAAATGAAATAATTTTGAAATCAAGTCACTTCACTAATTTTTCCTCTTAGGAAACTCACAGGCATTGAGCCCTATTGAAAGCTCCAAGAAAATGTGCTCCTTGAGCACTGCTGAGGTAGACAAGTCATCTCTGTATTCACCTACATTAAACCATTAGGACATGCAATTCTGTAAGAAGTTTACTACATTAAGAGAAGATAGAATATAATGCTAATACAAAAAGTTATAAAACTTGAGTATAATAACCAATTAGAATAATATCCATCACAAGGCAATAAGACTGTCAAAACTACATCAATGATGATTGTTATAAAAGTAGAGCATGAGGTGGCCAGGAAAGGTTTGAATGGAAGTGACCTTGAATCTTGGCCTTGATGGGCAGATCTGATTTGAGTAAGGACCGTGTTATATTCTGCTATACTGAATCCCAACAACGGTGGAATGTTTCCCAAGAGGTAATATGCAGACTGTGATGGTACAGTCACTCCTTCTCATCTTTTAGCATGAGAATTATAAGTAAGTTATTCAAAGAGCATACCTTTCAAATATTTCTTTTTCTGTTAAAACATCTAGGTATCCAAAAGGAGAGTCTAAAAGGTACAAGTCAGCATCTTTATATACTGCTCTAAAAAGAAAATGGAAATTAAATTAGATTTCCTCACTACTTAAAACGACTCACTGCATGCCTTACAGTATTGTCACCACATCTGTACTGTGTCCATCACCCTTATACTCAACACAGTAAAGAAACAGTACCATTGGAAATTTCTTTTAATAGTGTAGATGATTTTAAATGAGAAATAAAGAAATAATTTGCGAATGATATTTATGGCTTTTCACAGTACTCCAAGAACTGCCAAAGTGGTTTTGCTAATAGTAAGAGGCATAAACTAACAAAAGTACAAATTGGATTGCACTATATCATACACTTTAAAATATTACATTAAGAAAAAAGAAAAGAAAAGAAAAACTTTTAACAACAATCTCTATTTAGTACCAAGCACCCTGCTATGTGCAGAGAATACAACAGCACAAATTATACAGTTCTACCCTCCACGACCTTGCAGTTGGTGAGAAAACAAAGAAGGAAACACGCTATCTCAAACTGTAAAATGCCGGAGACAGCGAATAAACTGCAGCATTTATGTGAAAATATTTTTCAAATGTCTTTCACAAAATGAGATCATTTCTTCACATTTAAATGTTTCAGGTCTGATTGTTGGAGACCCTATCCCTTTCCCAACCTCACAGGATTCTGTATGGATGTATGTACTTTTGTTAGAAAGAAACCCACATTCAATTGGCACATAATTAAGAGAAGTAATTTTAAAAACCAGAAATAGGAAAAAGTCCAAGTAAAGCCTAAAAGATCGCTTGTAGGGGAAATTATTTTTGAAGACAACTTGCATCAGCTAGGATAAAGGACCCCATCAAAATGTACCCCCAAGGTCTTTCTCCCCTGCCCTTAGTTCTCTCTCTCTCCCGCATCTAGGACCAGTTTCATATGAAATTAGAAATAATGTCTTCATCATGCCAAATTGGACAACACACTACACATTCCAATGAAAATGGAAATTGACAATTATTTCCCGTAGTTCCTCTAGCCATGTACATCTTACAGTAAAACCAAATCTTAAATAGATAAACACAAACTCAATCCTATGCTGGATGTCTAGAAGCTGTACACTTTATCTTATCTGAATATGAAGTGGAATACTTAAGATACGTCTTAACTTTGGCACACAGAATAATCAAGTTCCATTTAACCATTATCGTGTTTGTGAATTATCCATATCTACCGAATTATCATTTCACAGTGTATCCTCAAGATTAAGGCCTGGTTTAGTGCATACGATCAAAAGGACCTACGTTCAAACTGTACCCCTACCGTTTCCTTGTAGGGCTTTTGGCAAGTTAACATCTAACAGCCTCAAGTGTCTTATCTCTTCTGCAAGGTGAGGAGAACAATCCTTACTGTGCAGGGTTGTGTGGGGAATGAGTTTTACACACACACACACACCTAGAACAGGAAATTCAGATGCTCAGTGCGTGTTTTTCTGTTTCAGTTCTTGGAAGCAGGAGAAAGGAAATGAATCAATGAGTCAACTGATTCCTTGTTAACAACTTTGGCAACAAAGTGAGAAGAATTTTGGTCAATAAAATTTGAAGGACATTTGACATCCCATGTCAGCAATACTTTTTTAAAGGAAAAGTTACAGTTTATTCATAAAACTCTCTTTTGCGTCATTTAATGATATGTACTTCTATTTGACAGCTTCTGTTTGGACAAGAGTGTCTCTACCAAGGCACCCCCTACTCCTCCCACGTTAGATTCTCTTGTCCCACTAATTCTACCTTAAAGATTACAGATTTTAAGCCAAGTGACATTATTTGTCTTCCTGTTTTTGTTACAAAAATCATTTTGCTGAAAATTTGGAAATGTATGTTTATCTAATCAGCAGGACTGTGAGCAGGGGGAAGAGGGGAAGAGCATACAATGGAATTAACAGAAACTTACACCCTTGTACTACGTAGAATCCCAGAGTTTTCTATTTTGCGGAAACCACACATACCATAAAGCAAACAATCACACTCGCTTTGGAAAAGCCATCATCTTTATCAAGTCTGGATGTTACAGCATTAGCTATAGTTCCTAAAGGTGATTCTTCACTCACTAGCAACAAAACCCTAGGAATTTTTCAATACCAGAAACAGAATGTAAAACAGAGCAATGTGGATAACTTTTCACATGTCTGATATCTACACCAAACACCCACTGGAGTAATAACCTGTTACTCACCTTGCTAAAGAGATCCTTGCTCGCTGACCTCCACTCAGTGTGATTCCCCCTTCTCCAAGAACTATGTTGTCTTTCTCTGCAAACTTGGAGATATCCTATTATCAAAAAACAGAGAGGAACTTTTAGTATGTTGAATCTGAATTTGAGAGGTACATCTTCCTTCAAACGTAATCATAACCACACCATTGCTTTAATCACAGGTCAGAGTTTGAACATTGCTTCTCAATTATTTCAAATGCAATTTATTTAGCTAGTTGAACATTGCTGAAATTTCAGATGTAAATTTTTCTTTGATCAGCTGTACATTTTTCTTGAATATTTAAAATGTCATTCATGATCATTAAATAAAATTTGTAAAATATCAAGAAGAAAAACATATTTACAAGTGTATGCGTTTGCATAGGTGCACTACTTTCCCGGTATTTCAATTCACTCTTTTAAAAGGAAATCTCCAAAAATTAATAAACATTCTAATAAGAGAAACTGAAAGAACACTATTCACAGCCCTGCAGTCTTGAAGCATCTTCTCCGGACTGCCTGAGTGCAAGGCGGTTCCTTTCCATCCTTCTCCAACCCACCCTTCCACCCAGCACAGCTTTCTCCCTCCTCCATCCTCAACAGCTCATTCCTGTGTCCTTTTCCTGCTGGAGGAGACTGCAGAGCTGATACTGGATGCAGGGGCTTGATGACTGGCTGCAGGCGTTGAAGTAAACAACGTTCAGGCAAAACCACAGGCAAGAACCGGCCTCAACTGTCTATCAGCTATCTCTCTCACTTTACATGAATCTTGGCTAATTACAACACCATTTACATTGTGATTTTAAAATTTCTCTCCCCATCCCCGCTCCTGTGAAATCACTATGAGATTCCCAAGATTATCATATAAAGCATGCAAATGGGAGGGAACCCAATTCCAGGAATTACTACCCAAATTTTGAGTAAAAGCCAATCCTTTAGCCTTGAATATTCCTCATATCAATTAGTAAGACTTCAAAAGACCAAAAACCATTTCCTCCTGGTGCAGCTGCCGTTTCCAGCCTGCCTGCTCTCTTTCCCATCAGTGTTTACTTTTGTTTTTGCACTTAAAAAAATAAAAATGAAAACGCTGTTGCTTGTCTGGCTTCCATGGTGTGTCCTGAAATTCTTTTCTTCTAATGATTGCCAAGAACCTGTAAAAGCCTCCACTTGGAGGCTGCTAACATTCCCATCCACCCTGCCTCTCCTGTCATCCTTTCTCCCAGTTAATGAACATCTCTGTGGCCACAACCACAGCAGGCATCCTGGAAGAACCTTAGAGTGTATAAGAAATAGTTCTTGATTCCCAGGCATTGAAAGTCTAATTTAGGAGGTAAATCATAATCCTAGAGAGACCTAAATACCATCCAAAATTTAAATAACCATTTTTAAATTGGATATAAAACAGTACACAATTAACTGACAAATTAATTGCACTAATAACAGAAGCATCCATAGACTAGATATAAAACACAAGAGGCTTTCTAGGAGAGATAGGGTTGACCTGAGAACTGAAGAATGAGAAAAGTAAAGATAAGAAGTAAAGGTAAGGAATAATCTCTCTTTAGTTCAAAAATAAAGCTCTCCCTCTTTCCTCTCCCCACCCGCATTTATCTAGACTTTTCTTTTGTTTCTTCTTCCTGCTCTCTCTCCTTCTTTCTCTCACCCTCCACTGAAAATTATCTTCTATGCTCTTCCTTTTTCTTTCAGAATCCAGAAATAAACCACCACCTGACTGTGTTACAATGGTTACTTCTGTGACTCATTTGTTTCTTTTATTTACCATATGAACTTGAGACACAAAACTCCAAATTCACAAAGTACATAAAGTTTACACTAGGAATTATTGAGCAGCTCCTATAGCCTGGAAACATGCCAGCCACTGCCCCCATGGAACTGCTACTATCAACACCCTGACCTAGGGTTACCAAGGGCTGACATGTTGGAGAGATGGGGCAGGATTCAGAACACTCTGCTGATCAGGCACAGGGGGGCGGGGGCGGGAATTCAACGCAGACAGGTCGCTGAGACCCAGGAGCGCTGCACACGGGGAGGACCTCAGTGTTTATCAGACACATGCAACCATATGGTTCATTTCTTTCTACCTGGACTAAGTGGTCATTCCTTCATTCATGAACCACAGATCTAGGGTTCCGGACAAAAAACAAGCACTACAGATAAATTTCACACACCAGAGTCTGAAATCTTCGGCCTTGCTAAAAGATTCTTTCCATGTGTAAGCCTTTACCATCTGTTTTATATATCCATCCATCCTCTGTACCTGTTTTACAGTAATTAGTAAGACAGCTCACAGCATTATTTCTTTTGTCCTGCCCGTATTTTCTTTCTCCAAATCACATTCTCTTTTTAAAAACTAAATCCTTTGGAGAAAAAAAAAAGAACGATTTTCCTTATATGAATAGACTGAATTCAGACTCTTGTTAGAGAGACAGATTTTCTGATATGTTATCAAAAAGCTAGAAGTTGCTGAAAGTATTAGTTTTCCTTCTTATTTGCAAATTTGAATTCAACATTGTATTAGTTAAATCAATTGAAATTGAATTATTATAAGGAATGTATAAGGAATAATCAGTGGAAAAAACGCTGGACTTAGAATCAGAAACCCCAGTCCAAGGTTTGCTGGACCTTGCGAGATGTATTGTTGAAATTGCTACGTATGTGTCCACGCGCTTTCAAACTAAAAAGTCAAGATTCGTAAGAGTGAGATAAAGTTACACGATGTTCCCCAAAAGGACCCTGTCTTCTTTCCCCATCTTCCAAGCACCATCACCGTGGAGATGGCCAGTTAATTTTATTTAACAACTTTAAATTGAACTATGATATTTTTATTCATCATATTATCTTATTACAAAATAATTGAGGGAAAAGATGGAAGCTCTTTACTTTCTTTTTCTGAGAAATTTTATCTTTTTTCTTATTCTTAAATCATAGCTGTGTACATAGGATGACAGTGTAACAGTTGATAAGAAATTTCACTAGAATGTTTCAGCAGTAAAGACAAATAAAAGTATTTTTTAATCCCCGCACTTTCTGCTAATTGACTTATATACTACTGAATGAAAAATACCTAGCTAGAGACATAAATATTTTAGTGAGCAACACCACAGTAACCTTCTTGATGAGTCAACATCAGAATACTGTAATAAGAAAGTAGATAGATACAAGCTGCCTTCAGGCAATTCTGGGCTTGAATTAATTTGCTCACATTTACTTGCAGTCTGGACTAGATTCGACTGGAAGTATAAGATTTTATATCTCACATATTCCTCTGTTAACTACTATGCAGTCTTCCTTGGCATTTGCTATTTCCTCTCAAAAAAATAAAACCCTACCAATAATATCATTTCCCTATGCTTTTCTTATTTCAAAGGGATATATTCTCATGAATGGAATGGATAAATTAAACATGTATATTTTTTTATTTTTACAAGATACTACTATATTCCTTTAAAAGATACTATATTTCTACCACCAAGTTCTTGGAGTACCCTTTTCCTCACAGTTATCACCAATAGTAGGTACCACACCTAAATTTTTTTTAGTTAGCCATTTTAATTTGTATTTACCTTAATATGGATGAAATTTTAAATATTTGCTAGCTATGCAAATTTGTTCTTCTATGAAATGACTTTTATTGAATTTTTGTCTTTTTCTTACCGAATCATTTTTCTTTGCATGTCATAGATACTAACAACCTTTTCTGCTGCACATGTTAAAAACATTTTTCCTTTTCTTTTTTCACTATCCATAGACCATATATCACATGCAAAATTTTAATTTTTCATATAATCATTATACCTATCTGAAATTAGAATTCCTATGTTTGGCCTTTTTATTCCCCCCAAGATAGTATTCTAAGTGACAAATTCCTACATTTATAAAAAAGTACTACTCAATCTTCAGGTTATACACATGGTATCCTAAACTTTTTATTTAAATATTTATTGCTCTTTTTAATTAAAAATGTATTTAAGTTATAATGTATGTTTATACAGTATGTTGGGAGACAAAAATATAACCTCATTTTCTTATATTTGGGTAACAGTCATGATTTATTAAATGGATAATTTTTCTACTGATTCATATATCATCTATTGTCTATGATACTCTTATATTTATTAAGATCTATTTCTGTATTCTCCAATCTATTTTTCCATTTATATATTAATACCCTGTTGAGACTTTTGGTGTTTGGTTTTTTGATGGCTCTAAGCAGGATTTCACATAATTCTTAGTGATGAATATTTTGGTTCTTTAGTCATTTAGTCTTCCATTTAATAATATCCACAATAATCATAAATAATGATAAAATAGCTAACATATATTAGCCAAGTGTCAGGCAATGTTTTAAGCTCATCTTTAACAAAAGATAAATAGCGTTCCAAAGATAACACAGCTAATAGATAATACACCCAGGATGTCTACAAAGCATGGACTCTGAACTATTTAAATTTCCTCAACATATAAAATTTAATTTTAACAAAATTCCCCCCAAAAACCTCATTAAGATGTATTTGTGATTTTATTGAATGTACATATATTTGGATAAAGTTCATATTTTTAAGATGCTAAATTTTATTAAAATCATGATTTTTCCATTAATTCAGATCTTATTTCAGATCTGAATTTTTCCTTAATTAAGTTATTTTTGTGCAATAAGAGTTTACAGTTTCCTTCCTTCCTTTATGTCCTATAAATTCCTTTTATATTTATACCTAAATACTTTCAGGTTTGCTATTATTGTGAATTGAATAACTATGTTTTCCATTTTAATTTCTAAATAGTTCTTGGTAAGAGAGAGAAAAGCTAATTATTTTTGTATTATTATTTTTTTTTAGCAAGAAAAGAAAGGGACATTTATTGCATGGCACCAAGCACAGAGGAGAATGAGCAGCCAGCAGTGAAGGCCCAAATGCCCTGATGGGTTACCAGCAAGGATTTTTCAAAGCAGTTACATTTCAGGAAAACATAAGTTGCAGGCAAAGTCATAAACCAATACGTGGAGGTTATATGTGGGGTTGGCTTGGGGAACTGTTTCCAGGCTTCTCTGGAAGAAATTTAATGACCTAGAAAATAGTACTTTTACTTACACATATAATATAGCTAGACAGTGATTATCACATCTGTTCTCCAAACAGATAGAAAACGTGAGGGTGACGCGTACCAATTCCTGTGTAGTCGAAAATCTACACATGACTCCCCCAAACTTAACTGCTAATAGCCTACTATTGACTGGAAAGTGTACTGATAATGTAGTTGATTAGTACATGTTTTGTATGTGTATTATATATTGTATTCCTACAATAAGATAGAGAAAAGAAAATGTAATTAAGAAAAATCATAAAGAAAATATATTTATTATTCATTAAGTGGAAGTGAAGGTCTTCATGGATTATAAAACTTTCCACCCTCATCTTCACACTGAGCAGGCTGGGGAGGAGAAAAGAGGGGTGTAACTGGTCTTGCTGTCCCAGGGGTGGTAGAGGTGGAAGAAAATCCACAAACCTCTTAGAAGTGATCAAGGTATATACAAGCATCTTGAGATAAAAAAAATCAATGCCCACAAATCAATAGCTTTCATACATGCCAGTAACAGTCAAGACGAGAATAAAACCAAAGACTCTATACCTTTTACAATAGCTTCAAAGAAGATGAAATACCTGGGAATATATCTAACAAAAGATGTGAAAGTTCTCTATAAAGAGAACTATGAAAACCTGAGAAAAGAAATAGCAAAAGACATTAACAAATGGAAGAAAATACCACGTTCATGGCTCAGAAGAATCAACATCGTTAAAATGTCCATGCTACCCAAAGCTATCTACAGCTTCAATGCAGTCCCCATGAAATCATCAATGTCATACTTTGAAGAACTTGAAAAAATAGTACTACTTCATTTCATATGGAACCAGAGAAAACCCCGAATAGCCAATACAATTTTTAGAAGTAACAAATCTGGAAGCATCATGTTAGCAGACTTCAGGTTACACTACCAGTTAACAGTGATCAAAACAGCAAGGTACTGGCACAAAAAGAGAGATGTAGATCTATGGAATAGAACAGAGAATATAGAGGTGAACCTACCACATTTAGCCATTTGATCTTTGATAAACCAAACAAAAGCACGCACTGGAGAAAAGAATCCCTATTTAATAAATGGTGCTGGGAGAGCTGGTTAGCCACATGTAGAAGACTGAAACTAAACGCACATCTCTCCCCATTGACAAAAATTGACTCTTGCTAGAGAAAAGATTTAAATTTAAGACATGAAACAATAAAAATTCTAGAAGAGAGTGTGGGGGAAATGCTTGGCAATATTGGCCTGGGAAAAGATTTTATGAAGACATCCCTGGTAATTACAGCAACATCAAAAATAAGAAAATGGGATTTGATCAAGCTAAAAAGCTTCTGCACAGCTAAGGGCATCACAACTAAAGCAAATAGACAGCCTTTGGAATGGGAGATTTTTGCATGTTACAAATCTGACAAAGGCCAGATAGAATCTACAGAGAACTCAAATTAACAATGAAGTTAATCAAAAGAGCAAACAACCCCATTTATAAGAGGGCAACAAATGCAGGTTTATACCCATACATACTTGTTAGCAGTTTTGTGTAGCTTTAACATTTATATAAATGGTATACTTTATCCATATTCTTCAACTTGCCTTCTTAGCTCCTGTTACCTTTTGGGATCTAGCTATGCTGGCTTGATATGTATCTAGTGAAGTTTTAAATGTGCACATATAAACTATGACCTTGCAATTCAACTGTTAGTTAGATATATAAACCAGAAAACTCTTGCCTATATACAAAGGAGAAATACTCAAAGATTTTCATTGCAGTATTGAGTAAAATTCTGGAACCATCTAAATGTTCATTAGCAGCAGAAAAAAATAAATGAAATGTGACCCATTAATAGTGCAATACAGAAGGTAAAAAAAGAATGAAGTAGATTTCTACATATCAAGCCAGCATAGCTAGATCCCAAAAAGGTAACAGGAGCTAAGAAGGCAAGTTGAAGAATAATACGTATAAAGTATACCATTTATGTAAATTTTAAAGCTACACAAAACTTCTAAACATTGTTCATCAATAACCACAAGGATGTATGGGTATAAATTCATTTAAATGGATCGGAAACATTCATATCACATTCATAATAGCAACTGCCTGAAGCTTGAGGTTTTGTGAAAGAATGATTGTAAGAAGGATTGGTGAGAGTCCTATTGAGAATTTGCCCACGACCCAAACAATGCTGTTAAGAATATAGGGATGTTGTCACACAAAAGTTTCCTGTCCAGAATAGATGCTACTGATAGAAATTATCTTTGGAAAGTATGAGAATAAAAGATTCCTGCATCTGAAAAACTTGATGTTCTAAGCCAATATAATTGGCCTTCTTTTCTGGGCTGAAATCATGTATGAAGACCATTGTGTACATTTCAATAACTTTAACAAGTATCTCAGGGATCATAATTAATAAGAAGCTTCTGAGACCAAAATGAAACAAAATTGAGTGAGTAGGTAAATTGAGGAGAATTGTGATGAAGCCCATTATTTTAAAATCAAATACATTAGTAATACCCATATCCTGCTATTAATGTGAGTGCCTGTTGTGATTACCAAGTTTATTGCTCATGTGTAGATTTCTTTGTGTTTGGCTTTCTCTATTTGATTTAACATGAAGCACTTTGTTTCGTATGCACTGTTAAACATTTATCTTTGCTGACTACTAAGGGCACTCAAATCTGGCAATATATTTATCTTAAGGGTGTTGGTTTTCACTGTAGATTTTCCCTTCTGTGAAAGTTTAATCTAAAAAGAGTTACGGTACTTGGTGCTATGAGTTTTTAACAAGCTACATGAGAGCATGTACTGCTCAGAGAGCCTTATACACAGAAACAAATTCCATTCTCTTTGCTTATCCTGCACCATCCCTTGGGGGCCCTCCAAGTCATCTGCAAAAATTTTTGGGAAAAATCATTAATTGGAATTACGACACTGGATATGATTAGACCTCTGACATAAAAATTAACTAGGGAGATTTAAATAAAAACAATCTTAGTCTTAAATCAAATATAAAGTTTTTAATATTGCATTCAATTAATTCTCTTGTTGAAAGAGACCCTGGAAACCCTCTCTTTCAAACCCTCCTCCACTGCCATTTCAATTTCAATTTTTAATAATTTTCTCAGCATGGTTTATTTATGGAGAAAATCAAATATCTGTAGCTCTAGCTCTTTGTCTGTGGTCCTTGGACCAATTATAGGAACCACCTGGGAGCTTATTAAAAAATGTTGGATCTACTCTTACTTACTCAGGAGAATTCAGACAGGGCCCATAAACCTATCTATTGGCATTTTAGCTGGTGATTACTATGCCTATTAGTGTCTGAGCTGCTCATCTAGATACTTATTCTGCTGGTCCAAAAGGCAAATGTCAACTTCAAAGGGTTCTGTGCATACAACACATTAGGTCTGTTTGAGGTTGTAAAGCACTTGAAAAATACTGATATAAAGAGTACTGGAGAGGGTCAAAGTAATACTATAATAAGTGTGCAATAAAGATTAGCTTGTTTTATTATTAAGGAGTGTATAACACCCTCAATGTGATATATGCACTTTTCACATAAATGTTTAATTTTTTTAAAGCAACTTAACTTCCTTACCTTCGCATTACTCAACTGGATCAAATAAACGGTGTTAAGGAGGAATTGCTAATATTAAGCTCATTAACTCTGACTGGCACACACAACAGGTCAATGATACAAAGTGTAGGGTGTTAGAGAACTTTTTAAAGAAAGGGCAGAGTACTACATTTAATGGTTCTGTGTAGTTTTGCAATATTTACTGAGAACATTTGAGCTTCCTGTGACTTTGTAGATAGGAAAATAACCATAAACTTTGTTTTATGGCTGGCTTATCACTCTTTGGAACAACCTTGACAATATGGATGCCTGTGGTAAGGGAGGCTGGTGAGAAACTTGGGTTAAAGAAACATGAACTTCAGAGGTAATGCCATTCAATAAAGTATGTCTTTGTGAATCATTGGGTGGGTAAACCATAGTTTCTAGTATTTAATAATTACTAAGCAATTGTATTGAGATTAGTGCTCAAGGAAAATGGGAAAGGGGCGCAGAAAATCTGTGTGGGGAAAGCAGAGGGAATGGTTGGAGAGCGTGAGAGAATGTAGGACAGCCAAAAAGTACTAGAGAGATAAAGAATGAAATAACATTTTTGCACATAGCTATTGAGCATATGAACATGTATTTAAGGGTGCTGTAGCTCTATGTGACATATATCAACAGAGGTAAATTACCACAGCAGAAACCGGACACTAATAAATTTATAAATTACATTTGAGGTTCTGTTTATTGGAAAACAGCCTTTGTGGACCTAAGGCAAACATGATTCCAAATAGCTGTATATAGAAATATTGGCTAAAGATTCATCTGTTAGAAAACATGAGAAGTAAGAACTTTGAATCAACTTAAATGAAAAAGATTTTCCTTCAGTGATAGTTACGAAATTTAGAGCAGAAAACTCATATTACACCATAATTGTTACTGAACTCAATTCAACCAAAAGAGTATGAAAAATACTAATGTGATAGATTTTATAGTCTTTTCGTCCTCAATATTAAGCTCTTGTTTAACATTCAGTTATACATAGTATATGTATGAACTTGTGAGTATATATGTAACTCTGTTGATACCTCTAAGCCTGTTTAGATTTTACTTCTGTAGGAGTGTAGGCCTATATTTGTAATGGAAAATTAATAACTCAAGCATTTGCAAAAGAACAGCTGCAGAGTGCAGTGACTTGAGGTGTTTTTGGTAAGTGTCCCTAATGAGGTGAAGTTAGAAAATACACTTGAAACAAAGAATCTTATTCGTCTTAATCTGCCTCTACCTTAGGCTCATTTGACCATAGATGTCTGGACCCAAGATAATAAAATCACTCAAATGACCCGTAAAAATCTAGTTTCTGAAAGCTCTCTAGATGATTTTGACTTAATTGGTCTAAGAAATCGGCACTTAGGAGCTGTAAATTCCTTAACTGTCTCCTCTAGATTTGCCCACCCAAAATGCCGAGACAAAGCCACTTTCTGACAAAGAACTCTTTTCTCGGTACTTCACTTCATCGGTACCTTACATGTACCTGGTCCTGCTGGATTTCCTGACATGTCATCTTGAACCCGACCCTGCTGGATTTCCTAACATGTTTTCCAGGTCCTTTGCAACTAAGTCTCCTGCTTTGTAATTCAGTACCTTAGGAAATGGGCTTCATCCCTACCCACACTTACCTCTGAAGTTCCTACCTTACCCTTATTCTCTCAAGAGCTGACTTTGGAACATGAATTATTCAACTTCCTCTGAACAGACTTTCTACCCTGTGCTGACTACCCATCTACCTGGACTCCCACAGTTTAAATTTGAGGTTATGATGCAAGAAGAGATTTTGCCCAAAGGCAGAGGAAAAAAGGAGAAGATAATTTGAAACAAGATCTGGAAAGAAATCTCCTGACTTATTTAAATGTTAAGTGTTTTAGAATGAGCAATCATCCTAAGATCCATCTATTTACGATTATGGTAGCTTGAAGGCATTTGTATGAAAATAAATATCCTGCAAACATTTTTCAAAATTATGTCATGGAATTCCCTATGCCATTAGTTCATTAATCTTTGTTATTATAATCTCCCATACAAATGGCCAATTTATAGTCTTCATGGTTTAGTAATCCAGTATAATCATAGCAAAATTAACTATCTAAAGTCAGCAATGTTCAAAGGACAAGTAATTAGACTATAAGGCAAAATTTCTTTTCTAATATGCAACACTAACAGGGCACGGCAAAAAGGTAAGTACAGAAGGTTTGGATGCTGTCACTGGTCCCAACAATTATGAGACATTTGATCTTGAACAAGTCTTAAGTTTTCACCCATTTTTCTTTATAGTGGGAACAACAATATTTTATAAACTTCTAACTGCAGTATCTTCATCACGCCCCTCCAGGTTAGGTATTGACACTACATGAATCTTCCTAACATATTGTTTTGGTTATGGCATTTCCCCAACAAAGAAAAGCAACTGCAGAGGACACCATAGACCCAATTGCTTTCCTCCCAGGGTACTTTCCTGTGCTCCCAGGGCTACAAGACCAGGCTTCCCAAACTCCTCTGCAGCTAAAGTGCTGTATGAGAATTTTATTTCACCAATGATAAAGAACAGGAAAGTAAAATGAAGACTTTTTGTCTTGCTACCTCTTTTAGTTTTTGTCTCTTGTTTGTTTTCTTGGGAAATAAAAAGACAGATACCATCATCTTCATTAGGGAGGTGACTCAATAATAAAGTGACAAATACTACACTGGAAATATAAACAAAAATAAATGGCAGCACAGATGAAGGAGTAGTTAGGATGCCATGAGAGAGAATGAAGAAGTCCAGGAAAGCAGCCTTCCTGACACTCTATTTATCACCTTCTTTTTATTTTTACTGTACTTAATACTAAAAAAACAAGTGTTACTGGTTTTTTTCTTACCTATTTAGAACCTGTCTTCTCTAAGTAGAATGGAAGCTACATGAGAATAGCAACTGCCTTTTGTGTGTGTGTTTTGTTTTGTTTTGTTTTTGAATAAACATTTTATCAAAGGTGATAAATGGATCACAAACATGGACATGAAAAGATTTCAACATCATTAGCTATTAGGGAAATGCAAATTTAAACCACTACTCATTTATTACAGTGCCTAAAATTTTTGAATAGATTGACTATTCCCAGTGTTAGCAAGGATGTAGAGCAAGTGGGACTCCTACACAGTGCTTGTGCAGGGTAAGCTGATACAATTCTTTGGAACACAGTTTGATTGTTTCTTTTTTTGATTATTATTATTATTTCAAAATATTATGGGGGTACAAGAGTTCCTGGTTACCTGAATCACTTCTGAAGCTGTCTTGTTTATCACTGTGTCCTTGGGTTCTAGAATAATGGTTGACACACAGTAGTAGCTCAATAAATAATTTGGAATGAATGACTGCATATGAAGTCCCTCAACTTCCTACCACACTCTAACTCAATGCTTGTATCCCAAACATCTTCTCTTTATTCATCCTACATCATCAAAAGAGGGTATACTTCTCTGAGTCTCATCCTCCAAACATGTTTCATGGCTTCTGTCTCCTTGTGCTGGAAGACATCCTTTTTCTCTTCTGTACGGAATATACCACGGCTCGCTCTCCTCGGGCTCCCTTCTTATTATTTAGGCCTCACCATTGCTGTTTTAATTTACTTTTCTTTAATTATGAGTCAGATTGAGCACTTTTTACATGCTAAATAGCTTTGAAAATTTTAATGAATTGTCTGTTTATATACTTTGCCCGTTTTTCACTATTGGACATTTTTTTCCCTATTGATTTGTACAAGTTTTTGTAAAATCAAGGAAATTGATCTAATGGGTTCTTATGAATCTTATCTGATGTCGCCAAAGCAGGTGTGATTATTAAGTAATCCCCATCACTTGAAACGTGTTCTTTGCTTCCCTTTGTGACATCATACGCTCCCGGATTTCTTCTCTCCTGGCCCTTAGTCTCCACACTGGTCTCCCTCACAGGCCCCCTTTTCTCTGTTTACCTTCTCAAGTTTTGATCCCCCTTAGCAATCTGTCTGCGGTTCAGTCCTCTTTCACTGGACTCTCCTTTGGTGAGATCAGTCTCCTTTGGTGACTCCTGTGACGTCATTTACAATCCCAGGCTGAGGACTCCCTGCTGTCTGTCTCTAGCCCAAACATTTCTCTCAAGCTCTAGACCCAGACAAGTCTCCTGGAAGGTTCCCTTTGGAAATGGAGCACATTGTTTTCACTTCACCATCCTGCTCTAGAAAATGGCACCACTATACCAACTGCCCAAGAGAGAAAGTTGGCATGGGGAGTGGAGGAGAATAGGGAGACATTGCTCAAATGGTACAAATCTCAGTTAGACAGTATAAGTTCTGGAGAGCACCTGCACAGTGTGCTGACTACAGGTAACAGCACAGTCAATGAGAATGTATTCTACACATGAAAACTGCTGAGAGAGTTGATTTTACTGTTCTTGATATCCTCTCCCCATTCATAGCTCTTCCTTTTCCAGACCCCAGCTTTACTGCACTACCTATTACTCCCCAAGTGCATAGTGCTGTCTTGGGTCCAGCTCATTCCATTCTGCACCCTGGCCACACAGAATTGACTACAGCTCCCTGATATCAATATTCTCTTTTGGTTCCAGGCCTTTACAGACTGTTCTCTTTCTGGAATGTTCTCCCTGTTCTTCTTCACTCAGATGACTCCTACTTATCCATCATCCCTCAGCTTAAATGTCCCTTCCTCTAGGAGAACCTTCCCTGACCTTCTAAAACATGTTTAAGTGGTACTTCTCTAAATGCACAAAAGGACTATATATTAATGGATGTCATAGAACTTATTAAACTGCACTGGTTTTTACTTGTTCAACTTCTCCACTAGAATGAAAGTCCTTTGAGGACAGGGATTATGTGTTGGTCATCCATATATCTCAAGAGTTTGGAGTAGTTTCTAGTTAAAAGTTTATACTCATAAATATTTACTAAATTAATATATATAGATTATATATATATAATATACACATTACATATACATATATATATTATATATGTATATTATATAGATGTATATTATGTATATTTCCCTAAATATCAGTAAGTCATAATTCATCACAGGCAGAAATCCTTCATACACTTGCAGGTGGCAAGTATATTAAGCACCTAACACAGTGCTGTGTCCATAGTAGGAGCTCAACAAATATTTGTTGAAATCAATTTTTTTAAATTTATCCATCTGAATCAAGGGTAACTAAACCTTATAAATGAAAAGTAGGTATTATGTACTTGATTCTGAAGGGCAATAATGGGAATACAATCTGCTCATTCAAGGGCTATTTTATCTGGAGAATACTTGTGCTCAAGTTTTAGAAACTTCAGTGTTTCCTGCCTTTGAAGGTCTTTGTGATTATTTCTCTACGACTCTAGTCAGAAATCCAGTGAGATGTCCAGAACAGATGTTGAAATTTAGCCAGAGATTTCTGAGGTCCTTTCTATGGCTTACGTTCTATTAAAAAATAAGTGGGTTTGTTTGTTTGTTTGTTTGTTTGTTTGTTTTTCTTATTTTCAGCACAGATAGGCTCTTACTCTTGCTCAGGCTGGTCTCAAATTCCTCAACACAAGTAATACACCCGCCTCAGACTCCCCAGAGGGTCAGGATTATAGACATGATCCATCATGCTAGCCATTTCTTGATCTTACATTACACATCTCTTCAATATGGAAAATTGTATGGGCACCAAGTCTAGAATCCCAATTCTTTAAGACGGTTGAAACATCAGGTGTACATATCATATGATATAGCTTTTACCATTGGAAAACTTAATGATTTTTTGTGTTATGTTTTAAATATGAAGGCCTGGCTAAAATATCTTAGTTTCATTATTCACAAGATAGCTTGGTCCCAGACAGTTATGACTATATTCATACTGTCCCGTTGACTTACCCAAATCCTACTGGGGGTGGGGGCAAGGAGACTCAGGGCTATTTTGGTTTTAGAAACATAAAAACTCTCATTTGTTATGCTAGTAATTACTTATAGAAGTGTGATCTTAACTTCTAAGACCTGGCACACACTTTCAGCATATTTTCCCTTTGACTGCAAAGATGCCACTCGCTAAGTGGAAAGTGAGGATTCAATGACTAATTCATATATTTTCTGTCCACAGATTTTACCTAGTATTTATTTTTAAGTTCCAGGGATCAATGAAATAAAATGGAAGTTTAGTCCATAAAATGCTATAGCATTCCTCTTTGCTCTGGTTCAATAGATTTAAAGGTTCTTGCTAAATAAGTGTCAGTGCTTTCAAACTTAATTATCCATCAATAGAAAACTGTAGGTTGTTCAAGGTATAATAATTTAGTGTGGTTTTCTGGTTTAAGAGACATAGTTCATTGTCTTTCAAAATAACTGTTCTGTGTGTCCATTATATCTTTGCTGCTACTAAATGTAAATGTCAGTTACTATGTCACCTTTTTTCTTTTCAGGTCTCACCCCTGAACATTCATGAATTCTCCTACAGTGTTGGATTGACCTTCCAAACGTTACACTTCAGGTTCTTACAGATTCATTTGATCAGACCTACAGACCAGAAGGTCAAATTCAAATTTAATTAGTCATATGGTATCTGCATGATAAAACTTATTCTCCACACAGTTATTAACTCATTTCTTTGCTTAATGATTCACTCCCAACTTTTTTATACTTCTTGCCAATTTCTCACCCAAGTGCTTTTTTTTTTTTTTGCAGTAAATTCTTGCCAATTTCCTCCCAATTTTGTCTTCTCCTGGTTTAAATATGAAAACTAACAAACAGTACTACTTCCATAGTAAATATTTTTATTACAATGCATACGTAATGGGAGTCATGACAGATACTTAATCTGGACCATTTGCACTTCTAAAAGTATAGCAACAACTTTCTGGAAACCCATTACATATCCTAAACCCCTGACCTCCTTCTCGCTCTCCCCAGGCCTACCCTCCACTGCACCCTATTATAAGAGCCCATTTACTTCTGGAAGTCCAGGTACTTTTACAAGAAAGTGAGTCACTGAATAAAGACAGTCAAATTACTCATTATGCAAACACTGGCCTGACTAGAATTCTCTTGGTGTCAGCCACGGGGCTGGTAGGCTATAGGACTGGTGAATTGCAGAAGTAGTGTTCTGAAAGTACAAAAGGCAAGAGAACCATGTAGTCTGTCCCTGTTTTAATAACAAAATATGATTATAATTTCGTAAGAGATGAGTAATTAGGACCCAATTATACTGATTTCTCTTTTTTAGGCTACCAGTCTCTGGTGCTGGTTACAATAGCTACAGGTACCTTTGGGAGACTCTATGGTTTGGGTACACAGCACAAAAACACACAAGGATAAGTCAGTGGGCACAGAGATGCATAATGGTATTTTTTAAATAACTATCCATTTGCCTAGGAATTCCTTAGGATATATAAAACAGGACATGGGGATGCTCCTAGCAGAGGAGCACTGCAGGTGAAGAATCTGCACCTGACTTGCTTACTCACAGCTGCACATTACAAATTAGTCTATCAACACAGAACTATCTGCACGCTCTTCCCAGTGATAAAGTCTTTAAGCTATCCCACTGAGCAAAAAATTTCCCAAAACAAACTGGAATCAGAAAACTATGTGAATTATGTTGTGCATGCTTCTTCCTAACCAGCCAAAGTTACACCTACCTGCCTACCCTGATGATACCAAGGATCGTTACGTACACAAGTGCTTGACAGATATTAAAGCAGAACAAAAACAAAAAAAGGAGGAACAGAATATTCTGTTCTCATCTCCAGTCCCAAACCTAGATGTAACACATCAAGAAACAGATCAACTTTGGCAGTCAAAAGGAAAACATACTAAATCATGAATGTCTGCATTGGACGTTAGGGGTCACACAGAGAATCCACCAAGGGATTCATCAGCTGCTTAACCATCAAGGATTCTGTTTGTGTCTTCAGCAGATATCTATGCTCTAAACTCCTCCACACCATTAAAAACAAAACAAAACAACAAAAAAAAAAAAACCTTCATTTGGCACTCAGGCATTATACTGCATTGAGATCTCATTGGCCTTTCTCAAAGGCAAGAACACTTGACAACAAAAGCGAAGATACAAAAATGGAAACTCTTCACAGCTTCTGCAGCTACTTAAAAAAAATAGCAACTCTTAAAGTCAATGAAAATAAGGGAAACTTCTGATTTTGACTGTCAAGATAGTTTAGTTCCAGTTACTTTTATTTGTTATTCCAAGTAATCATGTGCTATCGTGATAATCATCTGTTTAAACTCTAAGGCTGTGAAGCAGAATATTTACTGAGCAAGATTCTTGCAACAGACATGTCTACTTCAAAACATTTCTTAAACAGTCATCAACTAAGAATTTATTGCTCTATCAATGTGCTAGGCAGAGTACACAAAAATAAAGTTTTGGAGTTGCTGTTCTTCAGGAATTTACCACGTAGTTGAAGAGATAAGAGGGATATATGTGAGGCAGTCAGCATAATGAAGACATATACTAATCATATACGAATTTACTCCTTGTACTCACTACATTTTCCAGTTTAAAGCAGAAGGAAGTCAGGAAACGCTGGGGAGATTGTGTCTATCTTAGGATGACTAGGAAGGCCTAAATCAGTTGTCAGGGTCAGCAGGTCAGAGAGGAATGAGGATGCTGAGATTCTTTGAAATCAAAAGACGAATGCTTTATTTGACACGTTAGGCAAAGAGAAAGAAAAGTAAATTGTATATTAAAAAAACTAAATGGTGCTGTTAACATCATTAACAATTATTTATTAAATCCTACCTAGTGGCATCGTCCGTTGTTATCTAGTTAGCACAGCCTGTGATCGGATATTTCAGTTTTATGCAGTTCATCTCCACGTCCTTCCTTCCTAAGCCCACAGCAGTCCTACGTCTTCCCCTTTCTAATTTCTGTCATGCCGGCAATCCTTAATATTAAACCAATTTCCCCCTCTTCTGATTTCTTGAGAAAAAAACTCACTTCTTCCTGAAGGGCTGTTTTCTCTGATGCCCTTTCCTATGGATGACATTTCCTATCTTCTCACAATTTCTCTGGTTTCACTTCTTGTCTATCATGACTCTGTTTGTATTAGCTTCCTATTAGTTTACCTCCTTCTAAAAAGAATAGCAAATATTACTGCAAATAATAATAGCTTTTTACTTATTAAGTACTTTCTATGTGACAAAAGAATCTATAACACTCTACAAAATTGGTAATATTATTATCCCCATATTTTAGGGGGTACAACTTGGTATATACATCAGTGTTAAATAACTCTCATTAGTAACCAAGCTTGTCAGATTTAAAAATGTATGTTCTTTGTTATTCCAAAAAGCTCCTAATCAAATTAACTCTGTTCTTCACTATCACAGCCAAAGTGACATGTGTAAACTTTAAAGCTGATTATGTCATTCCCCTGATTAAAGCTCTCCAAGACCAAATTTCTGAGCCTGGTGCACAGACCCCCATGACACAGGCCTCCACCTTCCTTCCTCCTCACTCCCTGCCCCCAAGGTACACACTGTTTCTACCAAGATTCTGGTGATTCCCTGAACTAACCAAGTGGTTTCATGTCTCGTGTTTCCGTTCATACAATTTCCCCTGTCCAGAATACATTTTCTATATTTGACTTATCCTTCAAGGTGTCTGCTTCTAGAGATAGCCTCCCTGAACTGCTAGATGGGCCAAAAGCCCTCTACTGGGCTTACTTCTAGCCCAAACTTAATGTATCCTATTGACCCAGTTCCCCAACGGGCCTATCAGGTCCTTGACAGAAAAAATGATAAAGTTTTCACATTGTACCACCGTGCCCTCACCACAGAAAAAATGTCTGGCATAAGGCATCACACAACTAATGCTTTTATGTCTGAAAAGAACACAGAAAGTGGGGTCCCTCCCCACCTTCAGCATCTTATGCTGTTTTCTTCCACAGGAGACCCCAACTTCTGTTAGTTGTGTCAGGCAGACCAACCACCATCTTCATGGTGACCATCTTTATAATTTTCTTTTATAATCACTTTGTCACTATCAAAAATTATATTTTATAATATAAATTTATATTTTATATTTAGACTTTTCGTAATTCTTTGTCTTCTGGATTCTTCTCCTTAATTATATCACCCTCCTTGCACAGCAAGTGAGCAGTCACTCACTAATAAGAATAGACTCTGAGAGGCGCTTCTCTGGCATCAGGCCCTCTAACAGCATTCTCTACCTCAGAGGGAAGTGAAACAAGCAAATATTTACTGAATGGCTACTTGGTTCCAGATGCTGTCTTTGGCACCTTCTAGGTGCATCTCATTTGATTTTCTCAACAATCCAGTGATGATTTAATCATCAATCTCCTACTTTTTAAAATCAGCTCTAAGGTTCTTAATAAAAAAAAAAAGTTCCTCCAAGGGCCTAAGTTTCAATCTTGCCCCCCTTGGAATTCCACAGTGAATCTTTCCCTCAGAAGCTTTCCACCTCTTAGTGTCAGGGCCTTATCCCTTAAAACAGGCAGACCCAGATGGAGTCCATGCTTCCTCCTTTTACTCCTATAAAAGTTCATTCATAGGAGTAAATTTTCTCGTTCATTTTCTTTTAGAGCTCTGGTGAAATTTGTTATCACGTTTCTCTCTCCCACGACTACGGGATGCCCTGAAACACATGTACCTGTCCTATTCATATTTTCATCTCCAGCTCCTAGGAGTACACTGCATAAAATATAAATCTTAATTAATTTTTGTTAAATGACAACTCCTTACTTTTTTCTGCTTTAAAGCCATCTATTTAGGCTCAATGACCTATTGTATGATGTCCATGACAGGCAAATTTATAGAGACAGAAAGTAGGTTTAGTGATTGCTTACTCCCGGGAATGGGGAGAATTAGGTACAATGGAATGTGAATTGAATGCTAATGGATACAGGGTTTCTTTTTAAGAGCCTAAAAATGTGGTGATTGCTGTACAATCCTGTGAAGAAGCTAAAAAACACTGAATTATACACTTTAAAAATAATATTAAGCTAACCATGCAATCATAAAAAAAAGAAGAATATAGTCTTTTTCTCCTTCTCCTTTCATTATTTTTAATAGCTTTATTGAGATATAATTCACATATCATAAACCTTTCATTATTAACACAGAGCACTGTACCACGAACCCTTCAGAAATGCCTTAGATCTTATTCAACTTGGTAATCTCAGGCCCTAGCACAGTGTTCAAAAGTTAGCAAATACTCATTCCGTGAATAAGGGATGCACAGCCCTAAATTGATTACTAGTAATATACCTAAGCTATATTTTAGTTAAATATGCTTTTATAGATTTAACTTGGGGAAATCAAACTATCATTTATAAAAATTATTTCTATGGGAAAAGGTATATTAAGCCAAAAATAAATAAATAAAATTCTATCTTAGTATTCTGGGAGGCCGAGGCATCTGATCACTTGAGCTCAGAGGTTCATGACCAGCATAAGAAAAGCAAGACCATCATTTCTACTAAAAATAGAAAAACTAGCCAGGCATTGTGGCCAGCACCTGTAGTCCCAGCTACTGGCGAGGCTGAGACAAGAGGATTCCTTGAGCTCGAGAGTTTGAGGTTGTTGTGAGCTATGATGCCACGGCACTCTACCCAGGGTAACAGAGTGAGACTCTGTCTCAAAAAAAAAATAAAGTCTATAAGCAATTTCCCCAAACCTTTCCACTTGCAAATAAATAAAGTCCACTATTCATCTTGCAAGGCACTACCGCTCCTATGTCCCATTTCCCTGCTAGACAAAAATCTGTGTTCTCTAAAAACACTTGGGGTTTTTTGGGGGTGGGGTGGGGGGTTCACATATTCAGATATTCCAACCTCCAGGTTGTAAACTACTACTCCTGGAAGAAAGGCTTTTGAAGAATGAAGAATATCTTCTTTAAGATAAATACAAAGCTTAAACAGAGTAGCTCTTCTTTTCATTATGATCTCACAGTGTACAGAAAAGAGAACAGGGATTTAAAAACTACTGCTGAAGGCGGGGCCTGTAGCTTAAAGGAGCAGGGCACCCGCCGGCCCCATATGCCAGAAGTGGCGGGTTCAAACCCAGCCCCGGCCAAAAAACTGCAAACAAACAAACAACAACAACAATAACAAAAAAAAAAAAACTACTGTTGAATGAGTCAGTATACACATTTACAGCCCTTTGTATTAGTATGCAGCCCTTTTTTGTAAAAACTGTCATTTCTATCTAATCTACCATTAGCTCTTTTCCACTTTTTGTATACTGTATTTTAAGCTTCATTTTATTTCCATTGTAATTTTTTCATAAAAAGTGAAACAAAGGAATGTGTTAGTGCCTAATGCCATCTGTCAAATATGTATATTTCAACAGTGCTATTCAGACAATACTGCCAATAAACCTCATAATAACATATTACTTGCCTCAACATTTACATCAATAATTATTGAGCCCACCATCATACAGTTTATACATTAAATGGCACAAGATCCATATCCTGGCTTCATTTGGAATACTTTATGTAATTTCATTTTTTTTTTTTTGTAAGATCTGCTCTTTTTATTTATTTATTTTTATTAAATCATAAACATAGATCATGTATACATTAATGCATTTATGGGTACAATATGCTGATTTCATATAGAATTAGGAACACTTACATCACACTGGTTAATATATACCTCATCTAGTTTAGTTAATTATTGTGTTAAGACATTTATACTCTATACTAATAGATCCAACATGTACCTTTGCATTATGCACCAAAATTTCAAGATAAGTAACTCATCCCCCAATTGCTATAGAATGAGTCAATAAAATCATCTTCATTTTGTCTCTGTATCAGAGAACTGCCATCACTAGGGGTTATATGGTTATATATTCAGAGCCAAATATAAGATATAATCACAATTTTATCTCTCTCATTCTCTACTGTCAGCTCAATGTTCATTCTATTAGGTTGTGATGTTAATAAAATGATTACAATCCTCTTAAGCAGGGCAGTGCCTGTGGCTCAAGGAGTAGGGTGCTGGCCCCATATACCGGAGGTGGCAGGTTCAAACCTGGCCCTGGCCAAAAACAGCAAAAAAAAAAAAAAAAAAAAAAATCCTCTTAAGTACTTTTGGGATATCTTTTAAAAAATGTATGTAACATAAGTATCCATTGAGGGCCTATGTCTCACTAATGGGTGAATAAAATTCTCATTACTTCATAAAGAGTTTTTACTGTGGAAAAAAAATCAGCCCAGTATTTAATTTTGTGTGTTTGCAAGCTTCTTAAACCAGGGGTCATGTGGTTTATTAACTGATCTATCCACAGTAGCTGGCCCATAGAGGAAACTTTAATATGTGCAGACTGACTGACCAAATAAGGAATAAATATATAATTTTGGAAGTTTGAAGGTTTCATGTGCATAATCAGAAAATTTTCACAGAATTACTTACCTCTTCTAGTTGGCATGCTTTGATGACACTCCTGTACCTATACTCATCATAGGAAACACCAAAGATAATGTTTTCTTTAATGGTGCCAGGCATGATCCAGGAAAACTGAGAGCAGAATGAAATTCTTCCACTGTGCTTAATTTTACCCTCTGAAGGCTCCAGTTCTCCCATAATCATCATTAGAAGTGAAGTCTGGAAATAAAAACGTTAAGTCATTTGATCAAATCACTCTCAGGAGTCACGTGCCCCCAGTTATCATCCTAAGCAGAGGTATCTGATTTTCAAGGATTCTATTAACTTAAGATTGGCTACCTGTGTTTGGGAGGAGTAAAAGTGATGGAGAATGGAAAGTGGGCAGATGAAAGAAACGAGAGGAAGAATTTTTAACTTTTTATATTTTATAGTTTCAAGTTTTTAATTTTTTTTTTTTTTTTGAGATGTTGTCTCACTTTGTCACCCCTGGTAGAATGCCATGGCCTCACAGCTCGCAGCAACCTCAAACTCCTGGGCTTAAGCCATTCTCTTGCCTCAGCCTCCCCAGGAGCCAGGACTGCAGGTGCCCGCCACAACGCCCGGCTATTTTTAGAGATGGGGTCTCGTTCTGGCCCAGACTGGTCTCGAACCAGGCAATCCACCTGCCTCAGCCTCCCAACTTCTGGGATTACAGACATGAGCCACAGTGCCTGGCCCTAATTTTTAAATTTCTAAAATTTTTTATTTCAAATCATCCTGAACCATTTCTAAATTTTAAAAAATCACCTGAAAATACATGTATATTAGGAAAATAAGATAGTCAAGCAATAGACATCTTTGTGATATCAGTAAATTTTATAAATATTATAAGGGAAACAAAGGTCTGATTTGCCTTATTTTCAGGTACAGTCTTTTTATATAGTATCAAAGCTAAAAGTGGCACTTTCATATAGTGAAGCTTTATAACCCAAACATGGAATGGATCTGATTTGTTTATCTAGGCTAAAAAAATGTATATATTCATTTAGAGATGATTATAAAAATATTCAATAATGTTTTCACTTAACTTCACATCGTCCCAAATTCGAAAATGCTAATAAAACTCTGCACACATTTGAATTCCATATACAAATAAAGAAAATACATGTGCGAATAGATTATTCTATATATCTGATGTCCAGTTGTGTATAAGATCAAGCTAAAACTCATACCAGAATGAGAAAAGGGTAGATGAGAGAAAAGGTGGAGTCGGGGATTGTCAGCAAAGCTACAGAGCTGCTTCAGTTGTGATGGAGACAACAGAAGGACTCAAAATCCCCCCACCCTGGTGAAATGCCCCCAGCCTGCCTTCAGTCCAGGGCACCCAGTAGTACGACTCTCAGCAGTATTGCTTCATTCAAATAATCCAGGAAGTTTCACAAGTGCAAGACATTCAATGTAAATTTGAACCAAAAAAAAAAAAAAAAAAAAAAGAATTTTCTTACAAATGTACATTT
>CAUYPK010058010.1:0-56594 GCA_963574355.1 Loris lydekkerianus | reverse complement strand
ATATATATATATAGGCTACCAATTCATGAATGTTGATTTTGTAACCTGAGATGCTGCTATATTTCTTGATCACTTCTAAGAGTTTTGTAGTAGAATTCCTGGTGTTTTCCAGATATACAATCATATCATCTGTGAAGAGTGAAAGTTTGATCTCTTCTGACACTATTTGGATACCATTGATTGACTTTTCTTACCTAATTGAAAGGGCTAAACTTCCATTACAATGTTAAAGAGCAGTGGAGACAATGGGCAGCCTTTTCTGGTTATTGATCTGTGTGGAAATGATTTCAATTTAACTCCATTCAATACGATATTGGCCCTGGGTTTGCTGTAGATGGCCTCTATCAGTTTAAGAAATGTCCCTTCCATGCCAATTTTCTTAATTGTTGTGATCATGAAGGGATGCTGGATATTATCAAAAGCTTTTTCTGCATCAATTGAGAGAATCATATGCTCTTTGTTTTTTAACTTGTTTATGTGCTGAATTATATTTATAGATTTACATATATTGAACCAGCCTTGAGACCCTGGGATAAGACCAAGTTGGTCATGATGTATAATTTGATGTGTTGCTGGATTCTGCTTGTTAGGATCTTGTTGAATATTTTTGCATCTATATTCCTCAGTGATATTGGTCTATAATTTTCTTTTCTTGTTGGATCTTTTCCTGGTTTGGGGATCAGGGTAATGTTTGCTTTATAGAATGTGTTGGGTAGTCTTCCTTCTTTTTCTACATTTTGGAACAGGTTGAGTAATCTAGGTACTAGTTCCTCTTTAAAGGTTTGGTAGAATTCTGTTGTGAAGCCATCTGGTTCTAGCCTGTTCTTTTTAGGGAGATTTTGTATGGTTGATGCTATTTCAGAGCTTGATATATGCCTGTTCAACATTTCCACTTGATTCTGGCTAAGTCTTGGAAGGTGACGTGCTTCCAAGTATTGGTCAATTTACTTCAGATTCTCATATTTCTGAGAATAAAGTTTCTTGTAATATTCATTAAGGATTTTTTGAATTTCTGAGGAGTCTGTTGTTATTTTGTGTTCGTCATTTCTGATTGATGAAATTAGAGATTTTACTCTTTTTTTCCTGGTTAGGTTAGCCATAGGTTTATCTATTTTATTGAACTTTTCAAAAAACCAACTTTTTGATTTATTGATGTGTTGTATAATTCTTTTGTTTTCAATTTCATTTTATTCTGCTCTAATTTTGAACATTTCTTTTCTTCTACTGGGTTTGGGGTTGGAATGTTCTTCGTTTTTCAGTTGCTTGAGATGTCCCATTAAGTTGTTAACTTCCTCTCTTTCTGTTCTCTTGAGGAAAGCTTGCAGTGCTATAAATTTCCCTCTTAGGACTGCCTTTGTGGTATCCCAGAGGTTCTGATAATTTGTGTCTTCATTGTCGTTTTGTTCCAAAAATTTGGCAATGTCCTTTTTAATCTTATCTCTAATCCAGCTATCATTCAGCATAAGGTTATTTAACTTCCATGTTTTTGTATGAGTATACAGATTTCTGTTGTTACTGAGTTTAACTTTTATTCCATGGTGGTCTGAGAAGATTCCAGAAATAATTTCTATACCTTTAAATTTACTGAGGTTAGACTTGTGACCTAAGATGTGATCAATTTTGGAGTATGTTCCGTGGGCTGATGAGAAGTATGTGTATTCAGTTTTGTTGGGATGAAATGTTCTGTAGATGTCTGCTATATCCAAATGTTGGATGGTTAGGTTTAAATCTAAAATTTCTTTGCTCATTTTCTTATTGGAGGATCTGTTCAACACTGCTAAAGGAGTGTTGAAATCTTTGACTAGTATGGAGCCGGAGGAAATCAAGTTGCTCATGTCTGTTAGAGTTTTTCTTATAAATTTAGGTGCATTCTTATTGGGTGCATAAATATTAATAATTGAAATGTCATCATATTGAGTATTACCCTTAACAAATATGAAGTGACCATTCTTATCCTTCCTTACATTTGTTGGTTTAAAGCCTATTGTATCTGCAAATTGAATTGCAACACCTGCTTTTTTCTGATTACCATTTGCCTGAAATATGGACGACCATCCTTTTACCCTGAGTCTATATTTATCTTTTAAGGTAAAATGTGATTCTTGTATGTAGCAGGTATCTGGCCTGAGTTTTTGTATCCAGTCAGCTGACCTGTGCCTCTTTAGAGGACAGTTTAAGCTGTTCACATTAATGGAGAATATAGATAAGTCTGGTAAAATTTTGGGTATCAAGTTGTTCAAAGGTCCAGTGGACATTTTTAATTCTTTCACCACTGTGGAAATTAGAGTTTGATCAAAAGTTTCTGAGTGAGTTTACTTTTGTGGTAGAAGATTGGGCTGGTCATTATGGAGGATAGGTCTGAGAATATTTTGAAGAGCTGGTTTGGTTATGGCAAATTTCTTCAACTAATGAATGTCATTAAAGTATTTAATTTCTCCATCATAAATGAAGCTCAATTTAGCTGGATACAGGATCCAGGGTTGAAAGTTATTTTGTTTTAGGAGATTAAAAGTTGATGACCACCCTCTTCTGGCTTGAAAAGTTTTAGCAGAGAGATCTGCAGTCATTCTAATATTCTTCCCTTTGTAGGTAAGGGTTTTCTTACGTCTGGCTGCTTTCAGAATTTTCTCCTTCATATTAACTTTAGTGAAGTTAATTACGATGTGCCTGGGGGATGTCTTATTTGGGTTGAGTCGTGCTGGGTTTCGGAAACTGTCTGCTGTCTGAATTTCAGAATCTCGTGGCATGTCTGGAAAATTCTCCTTCATAATTTCATGGAGAAGGGCCTCTGTACCTTGCAAAGCCACTTCATCACTTTCAGGGATTCCAATGAGGTGGATATTAGCCTTCTTCGAATTATCCCAGAGCTCTCTGAGAGAATGATCCATTTTTGTTTTCCATTTCTCTTCCTCTTTGAGAGTTTGGGAGCATTCAAAAGCTTTGTCTTTAATGACAGAAATCCTTTCTTCTGCTTGCTCCACTCTGTTACTGAGGGATTCTACTGTATTTCTCAGGTCTTTGAGGACTGCAAATTCTTGCTTCAATGTGTAAAAATCTTTGGTGGTTTTGTCTTTAAATTCATTGAATTCTTGAGACAACTTTTGAATTTTTCCTCGAATTTCTAAGTCCAACTTTTGAATTGCTCCTTGAATTTGTAATTCCATATTTTCCTCCATTCCATTAATCTTGTTTACAGTCCAAATTTTGAATTCGATTTCTGACATCTTGGCTATTTGTTTATGAATGGGATCTTCAGTTACATCTGCCATATCTTTCCTTGAGGGGGGGGTTGATCTACTTTGATTATTCATGTTACCAGAATTTTCTTCTGATTCCACCCCATGATTATTTTCCACCGTTTGACTTTTCCCCTGAAGCTTTGCCGAGGACCTGTATAGTGCTATGGCCTGAGAAATTAGGGACCTGTTTAGTGTGGTGGGGCTAAGTGGTTCTGTCTTTTTTTTAGCTGGTCTCTGTCCGACCCTGGCATAATGTTTTTATTATTTTAACCAATACCCTAACCTCAGGCTAGGGGACTTCTTCCTGAACCAAACTGGCAACTTGATTTCACACACATACATCCTCCCAACAAAAAAGATCATAATCATCCTCTAGTTGACCAATTAAAAACTACAAGCCCCTCTCAGCAGTAAATTGTTGGGTAATTGCCCCATAGAAAGCCCCTCCCCCAGAAAAGCCCCTACTGCTTTCTCTCAAAATAAAACTTTTTTGTGATCATAAATTGTGACTGAATTAATTCGACTGACTGAATGATTTAGCAAGAGGTTGAGAGAGAGAGAGAAAGAGGTGATTTTTGGAAGGACAGCCTAGCCTCTTTTTTGTGGGGAGTACCACGCCTTACTTGCTAAATGACAAATTACTGAATTAAAAAAGTTTATTGGGGAAAATGTTTATTGTATTGTATTGTTAAAATTCAACTGCTTTAAATTTTTGAATGGTTGCTTGAAAGGGTAAAACAAAAACAAAATATAAAAGGTCTCTTCCATGACCTGCAGCATATTGCTTGGGAAAGCTGTTCACTCACTCAGGGAAATAGGTACCCCCTCCCCCAGTGAGTGGAGTCTGTGTGTGTCCTCAAGAGCATGCAATCCTTTGTGTCATGTGTGTGTTTATGTACTATGTAATACTGAGCTTGCTTTGCATGAGTCATCTAATTTTTGGCAGCCATAGCTGTTGGCTAAACCCTACTATTTTACAAACCAAGATCCTAGGAAGAGAAACTTTTCCTTTATTCAATCAGAACTATATTTGAATACTCCTTTTGAAGTACCTTTGTTTATTTCACAAGGGATTAGAAAATGAGGGTGTATTTTTCCTACTATGTCACTATACCGTTTTTTAACATTAGTCTTATTTTGTTTTTACCTCTTCCGTTTCTGTCAGAGTATTTGTTATGTCATAAGTTCTCATGAAATAGTGGCTGAATTATTGAGTTACTGGCTGTTTGAATAAATCATAAATGATAACAGAGTCCTTCTAAATACAAAGTGAGTCAGTTAATTGCTTTAAAATTTAAATCTTCCTGTTTGCATGCATTTAGGGAACTGGAGGGTGGTGCAGTAAAAGAGAAGTGATGCAAAAAGCTTTAGGCTTAAACAGGGAATAATGTAAGAATAAATTTCTGTGCTTCATGTATATGTAGCAGAAAAAAATGCATCTCTTTTTCCTAGATAATTTATCTTTGACTTAGTTATTTATATCCTACCAGATTTTGATTCAAAAACATGCTTGCAGGATGTGAGCACTATTAGGAAACTAATTTATAGGTACCCATCATTTTCAGGAATAAGTAATCCTTTTACCCTGAGACTGGGCAGTAAGTTGCTATATGCGAAAATGTCCACTGATGACTTTCTTGGGTTGTCTCCTTTGGGGTGTAGAGGTTCCAGTCTCAGTATCAGATTATATGCACTCCCATTTGTCTCCTTGCTTCCTCTTCCTTTCATTCTACAATCGTCCAGTTGTCCCCTCTCATCTTTTCATCTTCCTTTCTCAATTCCCAAGCAATGGGGAGAATTATGATTTGACATACCCTATTCCTTTAGGAGCAGGTTGTTAGCCTAGTGAACTTAAAGTGAGTAGTTATGCTTCAAGTATAAATGTAAACTGATGGGTTTACATTTTAACCTATTGCAGGCAGTTTTTCAAGGAAGGGGCCTTGAAAACAATACTGTAACTTATTAAGATTTCTCATTATAGAATACCAGGCATTTCGACAGGCAAAGGGTGGGTGTGTGATTAATGTTTGGGAAAATGTGACAAATCACAGACTGTCACATGGAAGTCTTTGGATTGTGCAAAATTTGTTTTAAGTTTTGACATTTTATCTACTTCACATAATTATTTATAATATACTAACAGTTTCGGTGATAAATTATATTTGTAATTTTTAATGTAGTCCTTTAATTTCTGTATGATATTATAATTCTTTTTCCACCTTACCTATTAGCCAAATTCTACACTTATGTGTGGGTACATTTCAGGGATTTATAACACTCAGGAGTTTAGAATTCTCTTCCAGAAAGCAAGAGAGTGTGTTATCCGTTCTTTGCTGTGAAAATAATTTTCAGTGATTCTATAATTTAATAACATAGATGCCTTTAGAGGGCAAATGGTATTTGTTAATAGAATTTTGTGCAAGAGAAATTAACTAAGAAAGAAACTAATGTTAGAATATTGTCTTCCAGTATGAAAAAATTCAGATCCATTTTAGCACAAAAATATTTAAGTTTTTCCGTTCTATTTATTCACATCCTAGATTATGTCTTTCAGTTTTTAGCTTCCTGAATTCCTTTTTTGAGTTTTCTTGGACATCTGTTTTGTGAATTTAAGTTTATCCTACAAGATGGAGCTGATAATACTTCTAACGCTAATGGAGAGTGACTAAGGACTTCCCCTTTTCCAAGTTGACTTGGCCCTCTTGTCTGTTCATAGGGGGGCAGCAGATGGGGTGGGGCCAAAGAGACACCTGCCTCTTACCAAGAAACCAGGGTGTAGGACCAAAATGCATAGCATTTCACTATGTAGTGGCCTTCTTAATGGGTTTGGCATCATGTAGGTCTTCTCTTTGGACCAGTGTATCATGTGGCAGTGTGTGGGGCACTTGGTCACCCAGGCGTTTATTGTGAGGTGACCCATCTCCACCTTGTGGTTTCTGCTGACTTTGGAGGCTTGTTTGTACTGTGTCTATGGTGGGACCCCTTCCATGTTTACTTGCATTACTTTAATGTCTTACAATATGGCCGGTTTGTCTTACAAAAAAACTTTTCTTGTAGATTTGGTGTAAAGTCACCACCAAAGGTCGTCATCCACCTTCTACGAGATTCAGGCAGATTAAGGTTAGGTTGTGTTTGAGGACAAATTCTCCTGGGCACCAGGTAAAGGAGAACAAGTTGTTAGTTTCCACTGCATTTTGGCCAGGCTTCCCCTCTCTAGATGGATGAATCTTAGGGACCCATTATTTCATTTCCACCCTGTATCATGTCCAGTGAGAAATTGTCTCTATGTGCCATGTTTTCTAAATAGACAAAAGGTTAAGAGTTATAAGAAGTGTCTATATCTTAAAATACGATTCATAATTACACAAACCAGACAGTGATTCTGCTCCTATTTCTTTGTTAGGGAAAGCCTGATATAAAAATTGGTTTGAATCTTATCCTGTGTATCCTGTATATATCTTTCCATTTATGCCAGTCAAACAAAACTAGAAGTTACAGCAAAGCAGCCTGCTGCGTAAATAAGTCTAAATATACTTACTGACCCCTCCTTACCTTTGGGTATATTTCTTAGCTCATCATTGCTATCTCTAGAAAATCCCAAACCTAGCTAAACACCACACTCCCCCAGGGAGTATATAACTGTATCGCTTTCCAGGCCACGCTTTCCAAAATTTGGAAAAAAGGAGGTATTGTGTAGCTCTTCAGTACCTGCATTAAAACAAAGCAAACAACACTTTATAGGAGATGGCAACTATCCGTCCTTGGGACTTGCTCACTTGTTCTTTATTCTTTAAAAGTGATCCACACGCCTCTCAGTGGCCTCTCATCTATTTGTCTGGCTGTAGTTTTGGACAGCGTGTTGAGTTCTGCTGCAGCAATTTTCTTTGAGCTTCTTTTTCAGACAGCACTAAAAAGATTAAGGATTTGGAGCTGACTAGAGCCATGAGACATTATTAAGTCCAAAGACATGAAGGTAACTGGGCAGAGAAACTAGACAATCCTAAGAACAAAGGGAAGAAGTTGTCAAAGACTTGTAGTTGGGGGTCAGAATATACAATATAGATAGAAATATAGGACAACTGGTTACATTTGAATTAGAATTTTAGATAAATAATAGATACTTTACAGTGTCTATTTCAAACATTACATGGCACATAGTTATATTAAGAATGCATTTCAGATAATAATAAAATACACAAATTAAAATTATCCGTTGTTTGCCTGAAATTTCAGTTTAAATGGGAATCCTAGATTTAGCTTGGCAACCCTACCTGATGTGAAAGAAGCATGTGACAGCTTGCTAAATTCAGCAGTGAAGCAGAAAATAGCTGTTCAATTAAAACTAGGCCTAGAAGCAGCCTTCTTTTTAAAATACCTTTAGTTTTTGGTTTGTTTATTGTTTCCTTGTCAATTACTTTTAACTGATAGATTAAACTTTTATTTGCTTATCTCTCTTACTAGGACAATTATTACATATTCTTTTTTTTTAACCTTCCAAATATGCTAAAAATTTGCCTGTCTTATCAGTAGTATTCTATACATAAATTCAGAATTGCTTTTATAATCGGAAAATCTAAAGCAAATATTTATGTCACCTCAGCACAGGTATTCAGGTGTTTTAATGCCAGTCTTGCAGAGGGCTTTTGTCTCTTTAATCTTCACAAATCCTTGAGTTTGCTAATAAATGTTTGTAATGACCTGTTGGAGGGAGCATGGCATTTTTTGACAGCTAAATTTTGTAATATTGAAAAAAGGAATCGGTATAAGTTGGTATTCGTTATTAAGAGAGTAGTCTGACGCTTGCATTTTGAGTCCCTAAATGCATGCATATAAACGCAATAATAAATATGATTGGACTTATTTCAAATAAGTTATTTTTAAAGTTGTTGCAGCTATCTGTTTTATGTGCTGAATAGGATTTCATTATTTGTTAGAGAAATACTCAAATAGGAGGTAGAAGCTATTAGTCTTGGCCTTTTGTACGCAGTTTTCCAGTTCAGACTTCCTTTCTGGGAAGGCCAGGACAGAGCAGCAGGGCTGGGAGCCTAGCTATTTTCTCGTTACACTTCTTCTTGCGTTTTCCTTAACAAACCCTTGGGTTTATTCAGATATCAGGTTCACACTATTATAGGAAGGTGGCTGGATGTATCCTTAGTGCCCATGGTGAGTCTAAGATGCTTAGTCATGACATTCCATTTCCTTTACCCCTGTGATTTCTTTAGGGGTAAACACATGAACTAATTTCGGCCAGTGACACGTGGGGGCATGCACAGAGAAGGTGTGCCACCACTGGCAATGTTTCCTTCTCTTTTACTTTTTCTCAGAATAAAATTGTTTTCTTCTTCAGTGTTGTGTGAGGAAGCTTTTTATAGAGTTCATAGCCTCTTTGGAGCCCCCCCACACCACCCTGTGGCCCAGGGGCTGCATGTAGATTGAGGGCTGTTTTTGCTTGTCTGGTGTCAGACACCGTGAAAAGTCTACGTGGATCTTTTGTTCATCAGCTTTCCTTAGCGTTTGTGTATTTATTGTGTGGGCCAAGACAACTCTTATTCTTCCAGTATGTGTCAGGAAAAAAAAAAAAAAAAAAAAGACCGGACATCCCCAGTGAATGGATAAGAACTTTGCCGAGCAGCCCAGTTAACCCAACTAGAACCCTCTTACTTTCCAACACACTGAGATGTGTGATAATAACCTCATTCATTATTCAGTAGGACATTTTGAATTGGGGGTTCTGTTACTTTATTCAAAAGCATTCAAATTAAATTGAAGGAATGAAGCCTCATGTTCATCTTATGGAGATTCTACCATTACGTATGTCAGGAAGATGGTCCACAGGGATGGAGGGCTGAGAATCCCTGGCCTTCCTCCTCTTTTTCTCTTCCTTTGCAAATAAACCATTTTCTCATCCATAACACACCTAATTTAGAAACACAGCAAAAATTTCTAACATTTCTGAGGAAAGTAATTTTAAGTTATATTTCGTGCTTTTAAAGCAGCTCTGTCAAACCACCTATCTGCTACTGGAAAGGGCCACTGGCGTGATGAGCTGGTGGGCAGCTTTAAATTTCTAGATTGGCACATGCTTGTCTGCTGCCGAGTCTGTCCCAATCCTTGTGATGAAGATAAAAATCACCATTTCTTACAAACATAGCTTCAGCCTGCGGAACATTGCCATGAAATACCAGATGGTACCGAGGCGCAAAGTCCTTCCTGCCTGAACACAATATTGTCTGCAAAAGCGAGCTGCTCGCGCTGCAGCTTCGCACAGAAATCCAATGCTGCTTCTTGGGCCTCGCTCAGTCTGGCCACGGACTTATTTGGACAACACAAATGCTATCGTGGAATTCTTTTCTAAGACTTTGTTTGCTTTTCTTCACTCACTTCACTGCTCAGCGTTTGTTCACTGGTTATAATAAGATACATGTTGGGAAAAGTAATGGTGAATGGTGGATTTTCTTCTGGGATGAATTCATACCAGCAAGCATTGCACTTACTGACTTCCATGTTTAAGGAATCTGTACCCCAGTAAGGAGAAGGCCACGTAGCAAGGGACAGATGTGTGTATGAGGTACAGGAGGGACACAAAAAGGATATGGTGGCCTAATTTGGGGGAGTGGCAAGAGGAAGATTTCCTGGAGTTTCATCTGAATAAGGTTCTGAAGAAAGAAAGGGAATTTCAGCCAGACGGAACAAACATTTTGTACAAAGGCACAATGGCATGAACAACCATGGTAAGAGTTTCAAAGGTAGCTGAGAAGGAGGGGAGATTTTACTCCTGTCTGCAGGCTGATTAAATCACGTAATTGGCCTTGTGAGGCTCTGGTCGTCCTGTGTCTTGACTGGAGTCTGGAGAATGTGACTTGGAGAGTTCAAGCCAGTGCCCAAGCTCAGGACCCTCAGGTGACTCTCTCCCCATATTTTACCACCTGAGCCACTTTTCTTAACTTCTCTGGGCTCTAGCTTCTTCACTTGGAAAACAAGGGCACCACCTCATAGAGAACTGACTTTCAAAGAATCCACCTAAAGAGGTTACAGTTATGCGTCGCATATTGTAAGGGGTCAATAAAAGTCAGCTGTTGTTACTAGTTGTTAAGAGATATACACGATGAGGGTAGTGGAAGGGAAGTCAGATTGCTTCCAGAGGGTATTCACCCCATGATCCACTTTGATATAGTCCACTAGAATTATTTTTAGGAGAGCATTGGCTAGAAACTTTCTCTGACAGCTGATGACAGCCTGTTTCCGATTTTGCAGGACCATAAGGTGGCACAGTGTATGCTGGCCTTCTTCCCATTTCCTGTCTTTTCTCTGTAGTTCACCTCCAGGAAGACTTGTTTGTGCAGCTTCTTTCATTTTGTCAGATCTTAAGAGGTGGCTGAGCTAGAGGCAGGGATGACTTTGGATTTCCGTAAGGACTTCTCAGAATGACTGATAATTTCCTGTTTCTCTTTCAGCATTCTACCTCTGCATGCATCTTTGAATTGTGGTTGCTCAAGAGCTCACTTTAGTGATAATTGGTTTGCATTCTCTCTGGATAAGCTTGTATTGTTAGTGGGGACAGACCATTAAAGGCCAGTGAGGTGGGGAGAATGTGATGGGAGTGAAAACTGAGGCCTTGTGTTCAGGATAGTTAGGGTCCCACTTCTATGACCTAACAGGTTTAATACCTTAAGCTTTCAAGTCTGTTTTCTCATCCAGAGAGTGCATGCATTATAACACCTACTTTACTCTCTGACAGTGAACAACACCAGGTATAACCGAGGCATTGCATTTTGGCTTTTGTTCAGTTTTTCTTTAATTAGTCATCGTACTAGACCTTGCTCCAAGTTTACATACAGTGGAGGCTGCCTCTGTGAATGAGCTCATGCCTGTGCTTGGTGACGCATAGTCCTGTTCACTGTGTCTTCCAAGGATACATGACCGTCACAGACATTTCTGTCATTGCTGTCCAATTGACATCATGTGAGCCGCATGTGTAACTTAAATGTTTTAATAGTTATATGAAGACACATAAAAATAAACAGATAAAGAATATTTTAATGATTTATTTTACCGCACATATCCAAAATGTTTTTCAATATATACCGTTATATACTCGAGTATAAGCCGAGTTATTTCGGCACAAAAACTCGGCTTATACTCAAGTATATATGGTACCCAATATACAGGTATTAGCAATAGGTTTTATATTCTTCTTTTTGTTGAAATGAGCATTTGAAAGCTGGTATGTATTTTATAATGTAGGACATACGTCAACTTGGACTGGCCACATTGGAAGTGCTCAGTAGGCATGTGTGGCTAGTGACCATGGTACTGGACGACACAGTTCTGGATCCACCTGTTTATTGTTCATCAGCATTTATCTTGACATTTTTGTCTGTGGCTTCTGCAATTGCTCAAATAAAATTAATATGTATTTAATAATACACTTATAATAGCACTTTTAAAGCATTCAATATATTTTAAGTAGTTTTGTTCTCTCATTTAACACAATAGCCCTGGTAGATACGAGTTACTGTATATACTCGAGTATAAGCCGAGTTTTTTTGGCACAAAATTTGTGCCGAAAAACCTGAACTCGGCACAAATTTTGTGCCGAAATAACTTGGCTTATACTCGAGTATATACGGTATTACTAGCCTCATAGTATATGAAGAACTTGAGGCACTGAGATGAAAGGATCTTCTTAATACCCCATTGCTTGTCTAGGATTCTGGATATCAACAGAATTAGTAGGACTCCAGAGCTCTTAATTACTCAACCCACTGTCCCATTAGTTACACATAACCTTACTGATTCACACACACACACACACAAAAGATAACTGTGGGGTGGTGACTATGTTAATTAGCTTAATTGTGATAATTATTTCATGGTGGATACCATGAAATGTTATATATACACCTTAGAAATTTTCTAGTCAGTTATAGCTCAATAAATTAAAAAAAGAAAAACGAGGTATGCATGGAATGTGCTCAGTACAGCCTGGCAGGAAAACACATGGATTTAATGGATTTAATGTTTGGAGTTTAGTATCACCAGGCCCCTTGCCCCCACCCCCACCTGCCACCCAACACCTAATGGTATGTAGTTCGCTGAGGTTTGAGCTCACCTCAGAGGCAATGAAAATGTAAGCAGAAGTCATTCACTTAGCAGAGGACTGAGCCTGGCCTGGGGCCCAGCTGTCAACACAGCAGTAGGATTTAGTTATTCTGTACTCATCACTTAATAGACATTTTATTATGAAATATGTTGAAGCAATATTTGTAAGTTTGAGACTTAAATTCTCTCAGTACTGTGAGGCCAAAGGGTTTTTTTTCTTTTGCCAAAATAACTTTATTTTCATTCTACCTTAGACACTTAGACTTGGGTTTAACTGTTCACTGGGACAACTTCATTGGATGAAGAGTTTTTCATGTGAAATAACAGATGGAAAAACAATTCTTAGAATAAATGAAGGTAAAGCTTGCCTATAAGGAATGATAGTACGTGAGATTTTCCTTGCTGGGTACCTCACTAGGCTCCTTACAGTTAGGATTTAGTACCATGTTCCCACTTACTGGATATTACCCATAATGCCCAAATAAGAGGGGTGTGTACACATGACTGTTTCTCTCTCACATCAGGGAAATTGGGAGATAGCAGTCACGGATGCAACACTGTCCCACATTCTGGGTCTGAGAATCTTTTTATTTTCCTTTGACCCATTTTCATGGGTCACGGTGACCGTTCCAACCAGCACATCAAATTCGAGCCAGCAGGAAGAGAGAAAGAGGTTTTAGCCTCTTTTCGTGGAAGGAGGCTGGAACGCATGCTCCCATTCTTTTACATTTCATTGGCTTTAACTTAGTCACTGGAGGGTGGCTGTATCTACCATCTGACCTGGTATAGTCTTAGGTGGGAGTAGTCACTGTCCCAACTATCTTGCTTATGGAAGAGGGCAAGAAAAGTTATTCAGATAGGACACATATTTTTATCAGTGCCTCTCATAGGATTAATGATGTAAGAGACACGGATGGATCCCCTCTGTTATTCTGTTTTGATATGCAGTGTGGGGAGCACCATTGCTTCAGAAACATGGGAGGCACTGATGATTTTGCCCCTGTGGTTTGATGTAGACCATGCCCTGAGGACAATATGCTAAGTTTTTGAGGACCATTTTTGTTTATCTGTGGTGTCAGATATCACAAAAATGTATACACGGACCAGGTTTTGTTAGTGTTTGTAGGTTTTTGTTTTTTTTTTTTGCAGTTTTGGCCAGGGTGGGCTTGAACCCAACACCCCTGGTTTATGGGGCCAGCACCCTACTCTTTGAGCCACAGGTGCTACCCTAGAGTTTGTGTTTTTAACGTGTGGCCCAGGACAACTCTTTTTTCAATGTGCAGCAGAGAAAAACAAAGGTTGGACACTTCAATTTGCAGATGTTTTTGCCAGAGTGTTAACACAAAGGGAGGAAGAAAATAACATCTATCCTTTAGTTTTTTTCTTGTTAATATCTTTCACTCTATCTAATTGACAGTCTTTAAAGCTATGCCTTTGTGCATTTTTGGCCACATTTGTTCCTGGAGTAAAGCCTTTTACCTTTTTGGAAACAAAACAAAACAAAACAAAACACCCTTCTTTCCCTTCTTTTCCTACCGCTCTTTGACCTGTATGAGGTAAATACACACACCCCATCCCTTTCTACCCACCAGTCACAGAAATATGGCACCCCCTGGTCACTGGCCACTTTGCTCTGGAATTTGACTGTGACACTCTTTACTCACCAGGGTGTCATGCGGCCTCCACTGTGAGTATTAAGATTCATGATGGGAACTGCAGTCAGGGCAGGCTCTGCACAATGGTAGTTGCTGGGATCCTAGTAGCATGTTGGCTGGTCTGCAGCTGTAATAAAGGCCCTGGCATAAATCTTCAGATGATCCTCAATTTAGAATGAAAAGGCTAGAATCTCACTTGAACATTAAAAAATATTTATACCACCTATGCCTATCTATATTCTTAAATGTTCTAATTAGAAAAGGATGCTGAATTTTATAGAATATTTTTTCTGCATTTATTAAGAGGATCATATGGTCTTTGTTTTTCCTTCTGTTGATATGGTGAACTATGTTTATGGATTTTCATATGTAAAAACAGCCTTGCATCCCTGGGGTGAAATCTACTTGATTGTGATGATTCTTTTTAGGTGTAGCTGTAATCTATTGGCTAGGATTTTGTTGAGAATTTTTACATCTATATTCATTAGTGAAATTGGTCTGAAATTCTCTTTTTTAGTTGGGTCTTTTCCTGTTTTTGGTATCAGTGTGGTATTTGCTTCATAGAACATGTTGGGGAAGATTCCTTCATCCTCAATTTTTTGGAATAATTTCTGCAGCATGGGTATAAGGTCTTCTTTGAAGGTTTGATAGAATTCTGATGTGAAGCCATCCGGACCAGGGCATTTTTTTGTTGGGAGATTTTTATTATTTCTTTGATCTCAGTTCTTGAAATCAGTATGTTCAAGATATCTATTTCTTCCTGGTAAAGTCTAGGGAGAGGTTGCAATTCCAGGTATTGGTCCATTGCCTCCACATTGTCAGATTTCTGGATGTAGTTTCTTGTAGTATTCAGAGATAATCTTGTATCTCTGTGTTGTCTGTTATTATTTCCCCTTTATCATTTCTGATTGATGTTATTAGAGATTTTGCTTTTATGTTTCTAGTTAATCTGTCCAAATGCTTATTGATTTTATTTATTTTTGTGAACAACGAACTTTTTGTTCATTTTCTGAATGATTCTTTTTTGCAGTTCAAATTACAGTTGCCAAAATGTGGAAACAACCTAAATGCCCACCAACCCAGGAATGGATTAACAAGCTGTGGTATATGTATACCATGTAATATTCTTCAGCCATTAAGAAAGATGGAGGCTTTACATCTTTTGTATTAACCTGAATGGAGGTAGAACACATTCTTCTTAGTAAAGCATCACAAGAAAGGAGAAACAAGAATTTAATGTACTCAATTCTAATCTGAAGGCAGTAGATGAGCTAATACAAAGGGTGGGGTAGGGGAATGAGGCATTGGGGTGAGGGGAGAAGGAAGGGGATGGAGGGTCATGGTTTATGGCACACCTCTTCGGGGAGGGACACAATTAAAAGAGGGATTTTATCTAACAAATACAATCTCTATAACTTAATTCTTTGTACCCTCAATGAATCCCAAACAATAAAAAAAGGAAAAGGAAAAACAAATACACACACACATACCTAAGAAACATGAAACATAATCTGAAGTATTTTTCCTATGGCAGTTATTATTATGGACAAAGTATCACAGCCAGCCACGATTTATAAAATTTAGCTTTACTGTCAAAGTATTTTCTAAAGCTAATCTCTTTGGTTGTATTTAGATATTTGTGATGATATTTGTGTTTTAGTTAAGTTTCTACAATTTGGTTTTATATGAGAAGCTCTTTAATTTTTTTTTTTCTTTATTGTTTGGAATTCATTGAGGCTACAGAGAATTAGGTTACGCTTATTGCAGTTGTTAGGTAAAGTCCCTCTTGTAATTGTGTCCTGCCCCCAAGGTATGCTATACACCAGGACCCCTCATCCACCTCCCTCCTCCCCTCTCCCTGGCCCCTCATTTTTAAAATTTCCATTAGATGATTTCTGCTGGTTAAATTTTTCTTTTTATTTAAAAAATAATGTCATTCATTTATTGGCAAATACATAATAATAGTCAGAAGACTAAACATGGGCAAAATCAAAACATAGGCTAAAAAATATCAACTGCCCCAAAGAATAACAAATGCTAAATTTTATCAAACTGAAAGAGTATATGTAATGACAAGATTTAGGATTCATTTCTTAATTCTCAATTGGTAAATATTTTTATAATGACATGGATGAAGACTATGGTTAATACTTGATTATGTTCGTTGATATAAGAAAGCTGTGAGATCTCTGTGACCATTGGATGAAGGAATCAGAATTCTAAAAATAAAATCAACTGAAACAGTAGGACCAAATAAATATAGCAGATGAAGCATGGCTTAGTGAAGCACATGTAAGGGTGTTTGAGATTCTGTGGATGGTAAGCACTGTGTGAGTCAGCTGATGTGACTGCCAAGAAGAGTTAATTGGTTTTTAGGCTGAATTAATAGACATAAAATGTTTAAAATGTGGGAAGTGGTCCTCCCACAGGTCTGTGTCAGCCACACTGTCCTAGGACAATGTTGATCAATCTATTCAGGACATTTTAAAAGGGGCATTGCTGTCACAGTGTGTTTCATTTGCTTAATCTTACAGCTTTCAAAGTGCTCTCATTTGGGGTTTTTATATCAAAGGACCTTATTATCTACAAATTTTAATTAATTTAGATTTAAAATAAGCTTTAATAACAACATTGTACATCTTTAAACTTAGAACAGTCATGATCCATTGGATCCAAGTATCGTACTTAATTTTATTTAACATGCTTGTTTTAAGGCAAACTGGAGTGAATCCTTAGCAGAATGAATACCCAGGATATTGGGGGAAAACTGGAAAAATTTATCCTAAAAAGGGAAAACTCCCAAATAATGCAGTGCCTGTCTTCAAATTCTTGGTCTGCTATGTTGAAGAATGAAATTAACACTTAGTTGACTTTGTTATGTTTATTCTTTTGGTACTTATTTAATTTTTATTTTATCTGATGTTTCATCATTTACTGTGTTTTTCCTTTTATTAAGTCCTACGCACATAGATCATGAATACATTTATGCATTTTGGGGGTACTAGATAGTACATGACTAGGGTTGTGTGGAAGCTGTATGAAAGCAGATTTTAATTTTTTTATAGCTGCCCCAAATTAGAATAGGCTTACTGAGGTAATACAAGGGTGTGTGGGTGTAGGGGTATGTGCCTGTGGGCATGTGTGTGTTTTAATGGCACAGATAGAGTCTGAGAGCCAACTTGGATAGATTTTGTAAAGGTTAATGCGTTGATTAGAATGTTGAATAAGATGATTACTGTGTTTTTTTCTGACTTCCTTTGTTTAAGTTTCTTTGAAATCCTGAAATTTGAAATTAAAAAAAAAAAAAAAAAATATATATATATATATATATATATATATATAGAGAGAGAGAGAGAGAGAGAGAGAGAGAGAGATAGATAGATAGATAATGGATACAGGCTCTCATAATGGGCTTATCGATGCCCCACGGTTGCTGCATGGATTTAGTGAGAGTACTTCCATTTTGAAAGCTAGAAAATGATAAGCACAGGTGTTAATGTCCCCACATCTATTCCTTAGTGGACCCTCCACCATCAAGCCCTGCTCAGGAGGCCCTGGATCTGCTCTTTAACTGTGGGAACATCGAAGAAGCATCTAGTTCCCCTGCCCGAGGCCCACTTACCCAGGCTGAGCTTGCCCTCTTTGACCCCTTCTCCAAGGAAGGTAATGAGCTGGGACAGATGGGGGGAAAAGTCCAGGAGGTCCTTAGGGCAGGGAGGGAAGGCAGAGCTGCCACAGCCTGCATGATGCCTGTGTGAATCTGAGAAAAGGCCCTCAGTAGTGCTGCCTATGGGTAAGGCAGTCTCAGTGAGAATCAGATGCAGGTACCCCTTCCCTAGGTGCCACAGTCCCATGCCAAGTCTAGTAGCATGGTGTGCTTGATGGAAGAAAGGGAGCCATTTCCCAAGACAGGATACTTTGGGAAGAGGAAGGTCACACTGCTATGGGAGGTTTGAGTTTCTTCTGTTGGAAGCCCAGGGTAGGATTTTCGGGCTGGCTGAGCGTCTGGCTGCAGATCCTGAAGGTGAGGTCTGGGTTCAGAATGCATCAGAGAGGGAAATCCCTCTGGGGGTTGGAACCATTCCTGGCATATGGGGACACCTGAGACAGAAGGGCTCCCCATGGAGGTCAGGGTTCTGAGCACCTTCTTGCACTGAGATCTCAGGACCTTATAGTCCCACGTTCCCTATAGACCAGTGGTTTTCAACCTTCCTAATGCTGTGACCCTTTAATACAATTCCTCATGTCGTGGTGACCCCCAAACAAAATTATTTTCGTTGTTACTTCATAACTGTAATGTTGCTACTGGTAAATTTCTGATGCAGGATGTACTTAGGTGACCCCTGTGAAAGTGTCGTTTGACCCCCAAAGGGGTTGCGACCCACAGGTTGAGAACCACTGTTATAGACACTAGGGTTTTTCATTCTAAAATTCTCCAAATTTACGCCATTACTGCAACCAGGGTGCTGAGTGGCCAGTCTTGCTTCAGGATAATCGTGAAACATCTGTTTTCATTCCATTCCTCAGTAGTGTTCTCAAGCTCATTTTGTTGGCTTCCCTTCTTCGGGCTTTGGCAGACCTTTAGTTTTCTGATCAATTTTAGGCATTGCAGCTCTCACTCATAGGTAAGCTTTCACCCTGGTCCAGCCTAAATGAGGACATAAATGTTCCATCCAGTCATTAGCCTCACTCCTCCACCTGACCGTGGCCATAGTGACAGGGTGTGAGGAGTGTTCTTTCACTTCATTTGTTCTGCTTCCCCCATTGGATGGAAAGGCAGAGGTGGGGTCGTGGGCTGCTGTGCCCATTTTCTGAGTAGCAGAATCTATGCACTCTGCCTTTGCCCCAGCTGAGTCCTTGGGGTATTATATATGTGTGGGCAGCTTCTTGGGCAGGATCTTTTCAAGATTCCCTGTAGGCACCCCCATGAGACATTCACTTGGCCCACAGGAAAACTCCCAAATTGTTGTTCTCCAAAGGCTGAAAGTGCAGTTTGCTCAGACCCTGCTTCATCTCCCTGCCCTGCTGTTGTGGGCAGCTCCAGTGAGCCTCTCACCACTCTTGTCTCTCTTCTTCAGCCAGACTCCTGAAACCAGCCAAGCATCCTTTTACTCTCTGCTCCATGAGTAACAGAGGGAGGTTTGTAGGCCCATCCAGAAGCTGCCATTCACAGGTGCCAGTCTTCTCAGGGCTCTTGTGGAACTCCTCACTTGGATGGGACTGGAGAGATGCCCATCCCCTTTCTTCCCAGGATAGTGGGGAGCCATGGCACTCCCTGTTCCTGCTCCTGTACCTTCTCTTCAAAAGCGTTGAGATCTCTAGGCACCTTGCATGTAAGGAGGATGTCTGACTGCCTCCTAGCCAGTCCAGGGTGGTATAATGAGCCCTTCTCTCTAGAATGTTAAGGGTACCTATGTTCCACTGTCTTCACATTTAAGGGCCTCAGCTGTAATTGCAAGACCTCAGAAAAAGCCCTAAGATTCTCTGAATCCATTATTCTAAGATTATTCCAAGGTTTGGAGTATTTCTATCCTTGGCCTGATGTAGCTGGTCTATAACCTTCAATTAAACTTTGTAGAGGGAATTCTTGGATTTCTAGGTTAACTGGAGTCAGGAGAGAAATAGGACTAGTGATCCAGAGCTCACAAACTAAAGTTAATATGTACCTAAAAAAGGCCAGGCATAGTGGCTAACACCTATAATCCTAGCACTCTGGGAGGCCAAGGCAGGTGGATTGCCTGAGCTCACTGGTTCGAGATCAGCCTGAGCAAGAGTGAGACCCCATCTCTAAAAACAATAGCTGGGCGTTGTGGCAAGTACCTATAGTCCCAGCTACGTGGCAGGCTGAGGCAAGAAGATCACTTGAGCCCAAAAGTTTGAGGTTGCTGTGAGCTGTGACACCATGGCACTCTGCCGAGGGCAACAAAATGGGACTCTGTCTCAAAAAAAAAAAAAAAAAAAAAAAGTACCTAAAAAAGAATTAGGAAAGTAAGGCTGTTTTTCCAAAAGCACATGACCCTGCTGACCAAAGAGATCATGGCTAGTTTGCTATATTATATACAGGCATTTTCTGGATTGCCTAGACATTGTACCCCTCTATTAGGGATAGACTGAAATCCTGAAGGATAAGAGAGGTCTGGGGGTTGGGCAGTGGGTCCAGAAAGAAAGGGCCAATCTAGTCTGAGTCCTCTCTGATTGCAGAAGGAGCAGGCCCCAGCCCCACTCACATAGGTGAGCTGGCATCAGTGGAAGAAGAATCGAAAAGGCTGGACCAGGAACCCTGGGAGCCAGGAGGGCTGCAGGAGGAAGAAGATGAGGAAGGAGGACCCACCCCTCCCTATCTGAGCCAGGCCACAGAGCTCATCACCCAGGCACTGCGGGATGAGAAGGCAGGCGCCTACCCTGCTGCACTCCAGGGCTACCGAGATGGTGTGCACATCCTGCTTCAGGGAGTGCCCAGTAAGTAGGGACTGGAGGGTGGAGGGTCAGGCCCAGGTCAGGAGCCCTTGTTCCTCACTGACGAGCCGTGTAACCTGGGTAAGGTTTTTTTGTTTTTTTTTTTTTTTTTTTACCTCCTGTGGCTTCAGTTTCTCTATTTGTAAAATGAGGAGAATAGACATTGGGCCGCAGCGAAGAAGGAAAGGCAGGTGGTAATTCTTTATGAACTGTGAGGGACTAGACCAAGAGTTCTGAAGGTAGCTGAGCACAGGTACTTCAGCTGAGCCAGTCTCTCTATACAGATGACCCATCCCCTGCCCGCCGCGAAGGTGTGAAGAGGAAGGCGGCTGAGTACCTGAAGCGGGCAGAGGAGATCCTGAACCTGCACCTGTCCTCGCTCCCGCCCTGAGAGGAACAGACTCTTCCCAGGACTTTTAGCTCCAGCACTGCCAGCCACCCCTTCTCTCCCCAGGGTCTGGCTCTACCCCTTGGTCTTGTAACCCCAGGGGCCATTTCTATATGTAACTGGACCAAGAGAGAGAAAAACAATGAACACTCAGCTCCCTGCCTACACTTGCTCTTTGGCATTAGGGACCTGCACTTCTGATCCTGCCTGTCTTGATGTGTGAACAGCGGCTCTGGTCACTGAACTATTAATTTGAATTTAACATCTAGAACCGGGGTCTGCAAACTACAGTCTGTAGCCAAATCTGACCCATAGCCTTTTTTTGTAAGGCCTAGGAGCTATACTGGTTTTTACATATTCTAATGCTTGAAAAAAAACAAAAGAATAATGTGCTGTGACAGAAGAAAATTACATGAAATTTAAGTGTCTGTAAATAAAATTTCGTTGGAACACAAACAGGCCTATTCGCATGGTATTGTCTCTGACTCTGCTCACACTACACTGGCAAAGCTGTGTAGTCGCAGGGGTGAGTCTTTGCTACCCCCAAATCCCAGAACATTTTCTATCTGGCCCTTAGCAGAAAAGTTTGCTGACCCCTGATCTAGGAAATGGGGAGGATAGTCCCCAGGGAAACGAGAATGACGGTCCGGCAGAGCCAGTTTGTTGGGTAAAGGTGGTGAAGGAGAAAAACCCAAAGTGGGGATATTTATTTTGAAGGCCCCCAAATCAGTGTGGGTTCGGGCTGCGGTGGGTCAGGCCCGCCGAGGCCCCGCCTCCTACGCCCCGCCCTTCCGACAAGAGGATTGATTGCGGAAGGGACTACAAATTGGTGCGTTACGCGTAAGACTCAGTCTACAGTTTCAAAGCACGAAGAAGGGTGGTGGCGTGGGCGAGCCTGTAATCCCAGCTTCCGGGAGGATGTGGCCGCAGGACTGCATGAGTTCGAGAGTTCGAGACCAGCTTGGGCAATATAACAAGAGCCCCATCCTGGAAAAACAAGGGGTTCGAAAGTTGAGCGCGGTGCACTATGGGAGGCGTTAGCGGGTCCTGAGCGCGCGTGGAACCGGGGGGGCGTCGCTGGACTACAACGCAGTGCATCTCGGAAGGCAGAGTCGATGAGACCCGGTGAGAGGCGGGCGGTGGGCAGGGCCGGAGGGTGCCAAAGAAGCTAGAGACGGGCGGGGAGGCGGGCCCTCCTAGATTCGGTCTCGCTCCGCCTTTCCCAAGTCTCGGCCGGCCTAGGCGTAGCGTGCAGTCCCGCAGAATAGGGCGAGTAGCCGTGTCCACGGGATGCTGATCGTCCACCATTTCCCCGCAGCCCACCCATGCCCAGCTGCGATCTACCAGTGGGCACATGCCCAGACATGTGCCCAGCTGCCGAGCGTATCCAGCGTGAAAAGGAGCGCCGTCTGCACCGCTTTGAGGTAGTCCCAGGGTGCTGCGGAGACTGCCCCCGCGCCGACCCGCAGCGCGCAGTGAAGGAGTACTGCCGGCCTGCAGCCGGCAAGCCCCGGCCACCGCCAAGTCAGCTGCGTCCGCCCTCGGTGCTGCTGGCCACCGTGCGTTACCTGGCCAGTGAGGTGGCTGAGAGTGCCGACGCATCCCGCGCCGAGGTGGCTAGCTTCGTGTCGGACCGGTTGCGAGCTGTGCGACTGGACCTGGCCCTGCAGGGCGCTGGTGACGCTGAGGCAGCGGTGGTGTTGGAGACGGCGCTGGCCACACTGCTAGCTGTGGTAGCGCGGCTTGGGCCGGATGCGGCGCACGGGCCAGAGGACCCAGTGCTACTGCAGACCCAGGTGCAAGAGAGCTTCGGCTCGCTGCGGCGCTGCTACGCGCAAAGCGCAGGGCCACACCCTCGCCAGGCCGCCTTCCAGGGTCTTTTTCTGCTCTATAACCTAGGTGAGTTCGGTCCTGGCGGCGGGCCAGAGTGTGCGGCCAGAGAACCCTCCAAGGGGAAAGTGGAGGTAGGAAAAGGAAGCAAGTTTAACATCTCACCATTAGCTCACTTCCAGGATAGTCAGTGCACAAGGCGGGAACTTGGGGCCGTGCCTGATCTCAGCTTTCTCAGTAAAAAAGTGAAGGAGGTGGGGTTGAGATGGAGAGCAGGCCTAGAGAGTGATTTTCAAACTTTTAAAAATCCATATTCTCCAGAGTTACAAAGCAACCAAGAACACATCTGCCCAGGAATGTCTTTAGACAGGTTTCAAGATTTTAGATACTTCTTTAAGTGTGATGCGTTCTAATGAACTCTATTCTGGCCTGGCATACATCTGTAATCCCAGCACTTTGGAAAGCTGAGGCAGGGTGATCACTTAAGGTCAGGAGTTTGAGACCAGCGGGGCAATGTAGTGAAACCCCCTCTCTGCAGAAAATTTTGCTGGGTGTAGTGGTGTGCACTTGTAGTCCCAGCTCATCCAGAAGCTGAGGCAGGAGAATTGCTTGAGCCCAGGAGCTTGAGGCTGCCATGAACTATGACTATGCCTCTGCACTCCAGCCTGGGTAACAGCAAGACTCTGTCTCTTAAAAACACACACACACACATTCTATCTAATTGTAATAAAGCGCTGTTTACTTCACAACCCACTAGTGTGAAAGAAGCCCAGAGTTTACAAGAGTGCCATGGTTCCTGTATCTGTGATTCTCCCAGAAGGGAGGGAGGGAGAGCCTCCTCCAAGAAATGGCCTTCCCAGGCGGTCAGTGGAAGGTGTGGAAGAGCCAGCTTCCAAAGCTCTGGGTACAAGGCAACCAGGGTAGTAAGGAATCCAAGTCAAAAAACTTCGATTTGGGTCAGGCTGTACCAAATAAGAACTCTGAAACAGTGACCAGGCACAGCTGGCTCCTGCCTGTAATCCCACCACTCCCAGGAAGGTCCGCCCCCTGTGAGTAGCTGCAAGGGGACAATTTCAGGCAAGTCATTAAATTATCTGGACCAGTTTCCTCCATCTGTAAACTCTACTTCTTAAGTATTTTAAAGATCCAGACTGGAGGAGGAGGTTGAGAACCTGTGACTCATGGTTCAAGGAAGGGGCCAATGGCTGGATCTTCTCAGAGGGAGGAGAGAGGGAAGGTGGGCTAGGCCTAGAGAAGGAGCGTGGTCGAAGAGGGGCTGAGGCCGCTACTACCGCGACAGGAGTTGGGCAGGACCCAGGTCTAGCTCGAGCTAGGGAGGGGCCAGAGGAGGTAGGCATGGCTGAGTCCAAAACATAGTTGGAGGGGAGATGCGCCTGTTTGGACCAGGCGTATGCATCCCGGGTTTCTGCCCTCCCAGGTTCGGTGGAAGCCCTACACGAGGTTCTGCAGCTGCCTACTGCCCTGCGCACCTCCCCGCCCCTGCACAAGGCCATGGCGGTCGATGCTGCCTTCCGTGAAGGCAATGCTGCTCGGCTTTTCCGCCTGCTTCGGACCCTGCCCTACCTGCCGAGCTGCGCTGTGCAGTGCCACGTGGGCCATGCCCGCCGCAGAGCCCTGGCCCGCCTAGCTTGTGCTCTGGGCACTCCCAAGGGCCAGGCCTTGCCTCTGGGCTTCATGGTTCACCTGCTGGCTCTGGATGGACCCAGCGAAGCACGGGACCTGTGCCAGGGCCATGGACTGCCTTTGGACGGGGAGGAAAGAGTGGTGTTCCTGAGAGGTCGCTATACTGAGGAAGGGCCGCCCCCTGCCGGTAGCTGCAATGTGTTAGTGGGGAGCAAACTTCGAGGGCGCACCCTGGAGGAGGTGGTCATGGTAGAGGAGGAAGATGAAGGGGTGGACAGGCCCAGTTCCCCAGACTGAGGAAGAAGTATGCAATCTCCCAGAGCCCAGGCCTGGATCAGAGCACTTAGGTTTCTTTTCCCATGATTCTCACACAATAAAAGGAACTTGTTTGTGTAGAGACCAATCTCTAAACTTTTATTTGTTTGCGGGAGAGGAGGAGGTGTTGAGACATGCTAAGAGCATGAAAGAAGAGGAATGCAGACTGGGCAAGGCTCTCTCCACACAGGGCTTCAGTTTACCCACTGATCCCTAAGAGGTGACCTTGGTGATGTCTTGAGTTGGTATATAAGGTTGGCATGCATGCCATCTTCACACACCCAGGAGTAGTTGGTGGTTTTGCCATCCCCATCTCCTGTCCACCCTCTACCAACTGAACGCCAGGTTGAGGGAGATTTTCATTGGGGCTTGCCACTCCCCTTGAGTGTCTGCAACTGTTAGGACCCCAAGCTGTTGCTTGAGAAGGTCTTGTGGTTATGCCCAGCATCAGGAAAGACTGGAACACACTCCAGGAAAATGGGCGGGAGGGGGTTAGGATGAAGGGAGAGCTGAAGAAAGATGACTGGGATTAGAGGTCAGCCACAGGCCTCAAGGTGGCTGCTGCACCCTCCAGGGCCATCACCACAATGCTGAGCTGCCTCTGCACCTCAGCCCAAGCTTCAGATCCAAGGCTTGTGTTACTGGCTCTGGAGCAGGCATTGGCCAGGCCTGGGAATGTGGCTGTGGAGCTCGTGCGGGGTGCCCAGAGTACATGGCTAATAGGAGAAATGGGGCAGGCTCAGGGTCAGTCAGGAGCCAGGAAAGAGGAGCCTCAGGCTAGAACTCACCCTGTAGTACACTCACTCCTGTACTCAGCTAGGCACAAAAGCACCCCCCACACCTGTCCCTTATAGCAGTGATGGTGGAAGATGTAGGTTCTAGTCCCACCTACCAGGGTGACTCTCAACCAGTTTGCCTTGCCTCCCTGAGCCTCACATTTCCCAAGTGTCTCCTGGGGCTGGGTTCTCTAAAGGGCAGAGAAACTGACATCCTTCTTCCCCAGATGGTTGGCCATGGCCCAGCCCCACAGAGGCCCTTCCCAGGACCTTTGGGACAGGCTCACCTGTAGTAGCGTTCCTCTGGGAAGGCCCTGGGGTTTAGGAAGGCCCGTTCCAAGAGCATCAGCTGGTCATTGAGCATCCGGACCTGCAGGGGGCTGGTGGACACAGGATCTGCCAGTCACACTGAAGCCAGCAGCCTAGCTGCCAACCTGGCATCCCACCCTGGACACTGCCCTTCCACACAGCTGCCCTCAGCCCTTGCTCACTCAGGGGTGCCCTTCTGCAGTGCTGCTATGTGTTGGTCCAAGGCTGCGGCTGCTGTCTCAAACTTCTCCACTGCAGCCACCAGAGGCCCTGTGAGAAATAAACAGTGGCTTAGAATTGGGGGTGCAGGACACCCCATGCCTCACTGTCAGGGGTGTCCATACCCAGGCTGATGTTGTTCTGTTCCAGCAGGGTTCCAAGTTCCTGCTGGGCAGCTTGCAGGAAGTTACGGAGGGTGTCGCTGTAGTCACTGACATTAAGGGGCAAGAAGAAGCTGTCGCTGAGCCGGAGAAGCACACTCCCAGCTGTCCGGGCTACAGCCTGGTGGCTGCTGAAGCCTGCAGAGAGGGTGACAAAACCAGGGCTCAATCTTCAGCCCATGCTCCACAGGTTTGAGGATGCCTCTTTCCCCCTCCTCACCAGGGTCCACAAACTTGTCCACATAACCAAAGGTGTCGAAGGCTGTGTGGTAGGTGGGGTAAATCCGGGCTGAAGTCTTGCTCTGGGGAAACAAGGTCCAGAAGTAACAGGCTTATAATGGGAAGTGGGAGGTGTAGTCTAGTGAGCTGCAGGATGTGGGGATTATCTCCATTGATTTGTTTTATTTATTTATTTATTTGTTTGAGACAGTGTTTCACCTTCACCCAGGCTGGAGTGCAGTGCTGTCATCATAGCTCACTATAACTTCCAACTCTTGCCCAAGTGATTCTCCTGCTGGGACTACAGGTGCATGCCACCACACCCAGCTACTTTTTTTGTAGAGATTAGGTCTCACTGTGTTGTCCAGGCTGATCTTGAATGCCCCACCTCCGCATCCCAAAGTGCTGGGATTACAGGTGTGGGTGAGAATATGGGTACTTAAGGGAAGGGTCATACCTTGATGTGCTTGCATTGCTAGAAATAATGATTTAACAAACTTAAAACCAGTATTCAATTGTTTATTATAAGTAGGTTAGAAATTGAATTAAGAAAATGATTGCAGATGATGGGCAAAGGGTACAGACAGTAGAGAAATGGATCAGAGAAAAGCATGGACACATTCAGATTATAGGATCCATACTGAGAAACCTATAATTTGTTGCAAAATGCACAGCCTGAAAGCCTGGCCCTTTAAGACAAGAAGACTATCTTGCTGAGGCTTCACCCCTACCCCAATACAACTCTTTGGGCACCGGAAGGCCAGACCTCCACAGGTGGGGCTGCTCTCTTGGAGGGAGTGAGCACAAGGGGTTAGGAAGATTTATGAGAGAAGGTGAATCTCAACTTGCTGGAAACAACACAAAAGCTTCTATCTTGAAGGAGAGAAAAAGTCTCTCAGGGAAGTGGGACAGTGCCTTTCCCCTCCAATTTCTCAATATGGCAGGGTACCCGACTGCCCACAAGGCTCCCCAGGGACTTAATTGCTTGTCTTGGGGTTTGTGTGTGTGGTCTAATTGGAATCAGCCTTGATGTCCTGCACCTGGACTGTGTTCCTGTCTCAGACTTTGGGTTAGGATGTAATGTAGAGTGGTAATGTAGAGTGATAAAAGTAATGTAGAGTGATAAAAGTAAGAAGTAAATCAATACAATTAAGGTAATTTAGTTAAAGAAATAATTTGGTTAGAAAATCCAAGCCCAGGCTTGGTGCTTATAGTTCAGTGGTTAGGGCCCCAGCCACATGCACCAGGGCTGGTGGGCTTGAACCCCACCAGGGTCTGCTGAACAACAATGACAAGAATAACAACAACAACAAAAATAGCTGAGTGTTGTGGCAGGGACCTGTAGTCCCAGCTCTTGGGAGATTAAGGCAAGAGAATCGCTTAAGCCCAAGAGTTTGAGGTTGCTGTGAACTGTGATGCCATAGCACTCTACTGAGGGTGACAAAATGAGACTCTGTCTCAAAGAAAAACAAGGAAAGAAAATGAAAGCCCAATAAGAACCATGATGTACCAGTTTAGTCTCCCCCCACCCCCATTTATTGTATTTAATAAAAATGGAAGGCCAGGTGAAATGGCTCACACCTGTAATCCCAGCACTTGGGAGCCCGAGGCAGGTGTATTGCCTGAGCTCACAGGTTCAAGACCAGCCTGAGCTAGAGCAAGACCCCCGTCTCTAAAAAATAGCCAGGTATTGTGACAGGCACCTGGAGTCCCAGCTACTTGGGAGGCTGAGGCAAGAGGATCACTTGAACCCAAGCGTTTGAGATTGCTGTCAGCTGTGATGCCATAGCACTTTACCAAGGGTGACCAAGTGCAACTCTGTCTTAAAAAAAAATGGAGCTAACCTGGAGTAAGAGGCTGTTCCATAAACCTAATGCTTTCTTTTTTGTGTCCTGACTTTTCATTTTCCCCTCATCCTCTCATCTCTGCCAGTCACTGGGAGATAACTCACAGTATAGTTTGGGGCTGGTCCCCAACAACAGGTGAGAGCCACCACACCTGGCCTGGCATTATCTCCATTAAGTTTATTGAACCCACAATATCCATGAGGTGGGTTCTAGAATTCCCACTTTACAGAGGAGGAAACTGAGGCTCAAAGAGGCTAAACTGCCTGACATCACACAGCTAGTAAGTGGCAGTGCTGGGTCAGGTGCCAGTTTCAAGTTTCACATGAAGGAGAAGAGTCTGAGGCTTTGCAGTCAGATAAGGAGACTCAAATCCCAGCTCTACTGTGGTCATAAGTGAAGAAAGGGCCTTTGGACAGCTAAACAGGAAGGGGCAGGCTTCTCTTGTCTCATTTCTCCCTCACACCCATATTATGGATCATCCCGTTTTATACTGTTATTTAATCAATGGAGAGATGGACCTCCTTCCCCCCATTTTAAGATCTCTGGAAACGCGATGCTTCTTATTGTCATCCTACAACTGATTGGGAGCAGTTTCTTCCTCCTCCTGAATAGTATATAACATAGTGGTGCATCTTACAATCAGCAGCATCTTAAGTTTCATAAAATACCACAGGTGAACATAAACACTCTCAGAGAGGTTAATAAACTTGGTGGACGTAGCATAGCTGAATGAAGGAGCCGGATGTAGCCTGCCCAAGAACAGTCAGAAGGAGAAGAGCGGACTGTGGCGCAAGGGACGGAGGGGTGCTCCTCACCCGGTCATAGGTATAGGCGATGTCCATGGAGGAGATACCCAGGAAGTGAACGAAGGGCGCGTAGTCGCTGCCAGCACCCAGAGAGCCCACACTACAGAAAGGAAACGGGCCAGGCTGGAGGGCGCCGGGCTGGCCTCCATGCCCCGGCCCCCTTCGTGTTCCTGGGCTCACCTGGGGACAAGGCCATACACCGGGCTGCTGCGGTTGAAGTACCGGATCCAGTTGTCGTAGATACTGAGGTCTTCCGAACCTGGTGAGCGGATCTGATGGAAGGGTAATCCAGTCTCAGGCCGGGGCCCTGTCCAGCCCCAATGAGATGGGTCCTCTGCTGGTCTCCGCCCTCAGTCTCCAGCCCACCCACGGTCCAGCCGGTCTTACGAGGCTAGCCCCAGCCTCTGTCCGGCCCCAGCCCCTTTAAAACGTACCAGTTCTCAGCCCCGCCCACCCATATAGCCCTGCCCCCCGCCCTCCTCGGCTCCGCCTCGCCCACCCCCTTCCACCTCTTTGGCTGCAGAGAAGACGACGCTCTGGACAGGTGGTGTCCCCTGAACCCTAAGGGTAGCATTGGCTGTGGGGAGAGGAGACAAAGACTATTCTGGCTTCAGCCCCATCCTTCATCCACTCACCATCAGGCCAACCCCCCTGCGCCCCATACCAAACACTGAGATGTCCACGTTGATGTAGGCCACCGTGCGCTCCTGCAGCTTGCTGAAGAACTCCTGTAGGTGCCATGGCGACGTCAGCCCAGGGCTGTCCCTCTCTGGGAACCCCTTTCGACCCACTACCTGTGGGGCTCACTCACCTCTGTGAATTCTGTGGTGTGTGGGGCTAACTCACCTCTGTGAATTCTGTGGAGCCAATGAGCCCAAACTCCTCTGCCCCCCAGCTCCCAAACATGATGGATCTGCGGGGACGCCAGGTGCCTGAGGAAGGGAATGTAGATTTGGAGGGCTGGGTCCCCAGATCCCGGGGTGGCTTAGGGGGAAAGTTAGGGAAGTGAAAAGGAGGGGAGGGAAAGGCAGAGCAGCTGGTGACAGGAGGTCCTGGCACCCTTCAGCCAGGACTTCCAAGAGCCTCTGGCCTCCTCTTTCTAGCCTCCGTTCTCTCTGTGACATCCCCCCTCACACACTAACGCCAACCCCCAAATCCTTCGGTCAGTTGACCACTTCTGCCAGAATGCCCCTATTCCCGGTAGCCACATCTGGGACACCTCTGACCTACTCCCTTCAACTCTTTTCTCCATGCATCCCTTGCAACCCTCCCTGTGACCAGGACTTTATCCATATTGACCCAGTCCTTACAGGAGGGAGTTCCATTGTTATTTCCATTTCCAGTTCCTTCCATTAGTACAAGGAACTAAGCCATAAGAAAGTTAAACAACTTGACTTACCCAGGGTCACACAGCCAGTAGATAGCTTAGCCAGATTCACAGGCCGCTGGTCCCAGAGTCTCTGGAGCTTGTTTAACCACTGCCCCACGCTGCTCCTCAGAGCAACCTGCAGCCTGGCTTCCACTTGCAATTTCTATACCCACACCGCTCTTACTGTGGTCACCAGCCACCTTCAGAGACCTTGGTGGGTCTCACTTGTCCTTACCTCCAGACTCCACCTTGCCTGCCATGGTGCCACATGCTCCCTTCCAGTTTGTCTCCACCTCTGGCTGCAACTCAGTCCCCTTTGATTATTCATCTTTTGTTTTAAATTTTATTTTATTATTATTATTTTTTTAAGACTGAGTCTCTTACTCTGTTACACTGGATAGAGTGCCCTGGCGTCAAAGTTCACAGCAACCACAAACTCTTGGGCTCAAGAAAACCTCTTGCCTCAGCTTCTCAAGTAGCTGGGACTATATGCACCCACCACAATGCCTAGCTAGTTTTTCTATTTTTAGTAGAGACAGGATTTCACTCTTGCTCAGGCTGGTCTTGAACCCCTGAGCTCAGGCAATCAACCTGAGCTTCCCAGAGTGCTAGGATTGCAGGCCTTAGCCACTGTGCTTGGCCTCACACATTGTTTTGGCTACCAACTCCCTAGTTCCTCTCTTAATTTTTCTCTCTGCTCTGGAGTCTGGCACCCCTAACTGCTTGCTTGTCCTCTGCCCATGCCTGCCAGGCACCTCACAATTGATGTGGGAATGAGCACACAATGTGTAAAGAAGAAATTTGTGACACAAATAACACACAAAGGAGGGGGATAGAGCTTGACAACGATTGAGGTTTTGTGTGCAGTTGAAGTTAAATCGGCATCAGTTCCAATGCCATAGTTATAACTCAAGGATATTATGTGAAATGGCAGATGAAGAAGTTCTGGAGATAGATGGCTTGCACAACATTATGTACTTAATTCCACTGAATTGAACACTTAAAAATGTAAAATTGAAAAACTGGTAAATTTTCTTATGTACATACTACAATTTTTAAAAAATAAGAAGAGAGGCTGGACATAGTGGCTCACACCTATAATTTCAGCACTTTGGTAGGCCAAGGTAGGAGGATCCCTTAAAGTCAAAAGTTCAAGATCAGCCTGGGCAACAGGTGAGATTCTATTTTTATAAAGAAGTCAAAAAAATTAGCCAGCCATGGTGACAACACCTGTAGTCCTAGCTATACTCAGGATGCCGAGATAGAAGGATCATTTGAGCTTAGGAGTTTGAGGTTACAGTGAGCTATGATTGTTCCACTATGCTGTAGCCCGGGTGATAAAGCAAAACTCTTTCTCGAAAAATACATATAAATAAATTTAAAAATAAAAAATAAATCAATATGTAGTGCTTGCTTCGGCAGCACATATACTAAAATTGGAACGATACAGAGAAGATTAGCATGGCCCCTGCACAAGGATGACACGCAAATTCGTGAAGCGTTGCATATTTTTAAGAAAGATGGAGACTTTACCTCTTTCATGTTTACATGAATGGAGCTGGAACATATTCTTCTTAGTAAAGTATCTCAAGAATGGAAGAAAAAGTATCCAATGTACTCAGCTCTACTATGAAACTAATTTATGGCTTTCATATGAAAGCTATAACCCAGTTATAGCCTAAGAATATGTGGATGTGGGAGAGAGAGAGGAGGGAAGGGGGGAGGATGGGCGGAGGGAGGGTGATTGGTGGGATCACACTTATGGTGCATCTTACAAGGGTACATGTGAAACTTACTAAATGTAGACTATAAATGTCTTAACACAATAACTAAGAAAATGCCAGGAAGGCTATGTTAACCAGTGTGATGAAAATCTGTCAAATGATATATAAAACCAGTATATGGTGCCCCATGATCGCATTAATGTACACAGCTATGATTTAAGAAGAAGAAGAAGAAGAAGAAGAAGAAGAAGAAGAAGAAGAAGAAGAAGAAGAAGAAATCAATATGTGAAGGCTCAAATTCAGTTATTTTTTCTAGATCTGTCTTACATCTGCCTTGTTCTGTTTTTCTTATGTGGCCCCCCAATACCAGAGCACTCCACTGTCCCCTTCCTTGTCTCTGAAGCCAGCAGCCCCTTGGTCCCAATCCTTGTCCAAGCCCCAGGGTCTCTTCAACCCTGGAAGGACAAGATTTCTACCTGGCTCCTTTCCTCAGGAGCACAGGAAGCCATTTAGAAATTGGGCTCCACCATGTCACTCTCCTAAATAAAATCATTCACCAGCTCCCCTATCCTTAGACTGACTCCAAACTCTTCAACCAGGCTGCTCTGCAGCCTGCCTAGCCCAACCAGCCTCCTTTCCAGCTGCTACCCTTGGCCCTCCTCCTGGACCTGCCTCCCCTTCCCCAAAGCATGGAAATGCTGCCTCCACAGAAAGCCCTACTCCAAACTGGCCTGGCACATCAGAGGTACACGACACATATTTTCAGTTAACTATCCTCTGTCCTCCCTGCCCCAGCTGGGCTGAAGGGCCCCGAGGGCAGAGCCTGGGTACTGCCTTGTGTGCCCCAACATGGGGCCGGGCTCCATCCAGGCCCATGTGAGCTTTCAGAAGCTACTGCAGAAACCAGCCAGTAGCCTGTTCCCAGTACCCCATGGGGCTGCTCCAGGCCTGGGGTAACATCCCAGGCATGTCTGGTCCCAGGGTCCTCAGGCTTGGCACAGGAGGGCACTGAAAAGGGATGAAGAGGAGGTGGAACAGGAAGGAGTGGACCGGAGGTGACCTTCTGGATAGAGAGTCCCTAGACCAGGAGAGGGGGCCACCTCACCTTTCTTCAGCAGGGTTCCCAGGATGCGGGAGAGCTCCAGTAGGACGGCAGTGCCACTGCTGGGGTCCACAGCCCCGTGTACCCAGCTGTCCCGGTGGTTTCCGTACAGCACATAGCGGTCTCTCCACAGGAACAGTCAGAGAACCGGAAAAGAGGGAGTGGGGTGCAGGGGCAGCTGTGGCCAGGGCAGGGTGGGATGAGGACAGAGTGGGAGTGGCAGGGGCACACAGAGCAGGGAAGGGTCCTGGAGGACACAGTGAGTGAGAGCAGGGGCTCACCAGGCTCCACAGCCCCACGGATGATGCCCAGGACATTGGAGGAATTCCTTTGCTCCAGGCGATTATAGACACTCACTTTCACCTGGCTGGGGAGGGCGAAGATGTGATGAGAGTCTTGGGCCTGCTCACTGCCGCCCTCTACCCAATGCTGAGAAACTGTAGCTCAGAGCAAGAAAGGGACATGGCAAGGTCACTTGCCCAGAAGTACCAAGACAGGCAATAAGGCTGGAGCCCAGCTCTGTGCTCCTCATTATCTTCACTTATTCACCCAGTGAGTACTTATTAGGGTCTTAATGTTCACACAGTATGTTACTAGGCTCTGAATAATGATGAGACAGACCACCTTGGGCCCCATGCTTGTGGGGCCCCCCACTGCAGGAGGTGAGGGGCCTGGCAAGATACTTGGTGGTCAGGGGTTGTGCAGGCTAGAAGTAGCCGAGGCCCTGTTTTGGGATAGAGCTTGCACCTTGAAAGGAGGGAGTAGCTGGAGTGCAAAGGTAGAGATGAGTGGGGTGGGTCAGGGGAAACTGCAGGATCTGTGGGTCATGCAGCTGTTCCACTGGTTTCCCCAAAGACAAGACAGATACTTTGGGTTCAGGGGAGGAGCTGGGGAGAAGAGAAAGGGGAAGGCCAGGCCTTGAAGTGGGAAGAAGGAAAACCTGGAGTAGGAGAAGAAAAACAAGGGAGAGAGGAGAGCTAGGGGACAGAGGGCACCAGGAGAGTAGTGGCCCCACCTCACCTGTCTGCTGGAAAGTCACCATCAGGCCGGAAGCCAGGCCCCAGCCTGTAGTCACAGCCCAGTGCTCCCTGCCAGGCCGCTGGGGCCAAGGATCCATTGAGGTTACTGAGGAGGAGGGGGAGGCCCTTCAGAGTAAATGCAGGTGTCCAGGTTGAAGTTTGTAGGCCACTGGGGGATGGGCAGGACACCCAGGGCACAGGCTCACCAGAGCAGATCTTTTGCATCCTGGAAGCCAATGGGCTGTGTGGGAATCGGGGGGAATCCAGAGACATTGGCAATGTCCAGACGGAAGGAAGAGGGGCTGGCTGGAAGGTAGGGAGTCAGGGGGTCTCCAAAATACTCATAATAGGACCCTCGCTCCACCCCCGAGGGAGGCAAGTGCCAGGAGTTGGGAAAGGTCTCGTTGGGTAGTCTCAGCCCATCATTGATGTCAGCAGGGTCTGTGTACACCAGCAGCCCGACCACCCCATGCCTGGCAGCATTCACAGCCTGCAGGAGACAGAGCAGGCCATGTGTGGGGGAGGGACAGGGCAGGGCACTGCAAGTTCCTCTTCCTCCCGCCTCTGCTGGAAGCCAGGATGGTTCTACCTGTGCATAAATCATTTAAAGCAGTGCAAAAGACTGTTGGGCATGGCCAAGCCAGTGCCTACCAGAGGGGACTGGTTGCATAAGTGGGGACATCTCACAATAGAATACTGTGAAGCTGTATAAAAGAACAAGATGGCCTTGCACACTCACGTTCACAGCAGCATCATTCTCGATAGATAAAAGGTAGACAGAACCAACCCAACAATCCCTCAGGGATGAATGCACAAAGAAAATGTGGTATATAACATACAATGGGATATTATTCAGCCTTAGAAAGGAATAAAGTTCTGATACAACATCAACAAACCTTCAAGATATTGTGCTAAGTAAAATAAGCCAGACACAAAAGGACAAATTTTTTATGATTCCACTTACATGGGGTACCTAGAACAGGCAAATTCATAGAGACAGAAAGTAGAATGGAGAGGCTGAGCATGGTGGCTCATGCCTATAATCCTAGCACTCTGGGAGACTGAGGCGGGTAAATTGCCTTAGCTCAGGAGTTCAAGGCCAGCCTGAGTTAGAGTGAGACCTCATCTCTAAAATAATAGCCAGGCATGGTGGCTGGCACTTGTAGTCCCATCTTCTTGGGAGGCAAGAAGATAGCATGAGCTCAAGAGTTTGAGGTTGCTGTGAGCCATGATGCCACAGCACTCTACCAAGGGTAACAAAGTAAGATTCTCTCTCAAAAAAGAAAAAAAAAAAAGTAGAATAGAGGTTAAAGAAAATAGAATAGGGTCTAGAGGAGGGGAATAGGCAGGTATTGTTAAATAGAGTTTCTGTTTGAAATATTGAGAAGGTACCAGAAATATTATGAATAGTTAATGCCACTGAATTATATGCTTAAAATGGTAAACTTTATATTACATAATATGTAATAGTATATACTCTACTACATATGAGATACATACATATTTATACACGATAGTAAAAACAAAACAGTACCAAAAAAAAAAAAAAAAAAAGGAAAGGAAAAATATGCAGTTTGTGTATTGATTAAAAATGATCGGCTTGGCGCCCATAGCTCAGTGATTACAGTGCCAGCCACCTACACAGGGGCTGGTGGGTTTGAACCCGGCCTAGGCCTGCTAAACAACAATGACAACTGCAACAAAAAATAGCTGGGCATTGTGGCGGGCACCTGTAGTCCCCAGCCACTTGGGAGGCTGAGGCAAGAGAATCCCTTAAACCCAAGAGTTTGAGGTTGCTGTGAGCTATAATGTGATAGCACTCTACTAAGGGCAATATAGCGAAACTCTGTCTCAAAAAATAAAATGAAATAAAAAATAAAAAAAGAATGATCTACAGGATGTATTAAAGTGGAAAAAAAACACAGCTCAGAGGCTTGTGTCTAGGACACTATTTTTATGTAAAATGGCTTGGAGGAGGGGTAAAAATATATACAATATAAATACTGTATATGCTTCTTATAAAAGAAAACTCTCGATAGATCATTTATAAACTGAAAAAAAGGAATGGTTACTTATTTGGAGGATGGAATTAGAGAAAAACTTTTTCACTTTATACCCTTTTTTATTAGATTGGAAATTTTCTAATCTGTGAATTTCTACTCTACTTGCCTTCTTTCTTTTTCTTTTCTTTTTCCCTTATATTCTTCTCTTTTTTTCTTCCTTTCCTCCCTCCTCCCCACTCCCTCCCTCTCTCTTTCCTTTATTTCCAGCTCTTATCATGGGTACTTTAAAAAAAAATTGTGGTAAAATACATATAACATGAAATTTACTGTTAAATATATAGTTTGGTGCTGTTATAGACATTCATATTGTTGTGTAACCATCACCACCACCCATCTCCAGAATCCTTTCTGGTTTTATTTGTTTATTTCGTTGCCAGGGCTAGAGTGCAGGGGCGTGAGTGGACAAGCTCACTGGAACCTTGAACTCCAGGGCTCAAGCCTCAGTCTCCCAAGTAGCCAAGACAACAGGCATGCACTACCATGCCCAGTTAACTTTTTATAATTTTTTTTTTTTTTTTTGTGGAGACAGGGTTCTCAATATGTTGCCCAAGTTGGTCTTGAACTCCCGGCCTCAAGTGATCCTCCCACTTTGGTCTCCCAAAGGGCAAGAATTGCGAGTATGAAGCATAGCACTGTGCTTAACATTTTTTTTTACATGTTTTTAAACAATAGGCATATAATGCTTAGTCAAAATTTATAATTGAAACGAAATGGGGATGGGTTGAGGTGGCTCACTAGCACTCTGGGAGGCCAAGGTGGATGGATTGCTTGAGCTCACGAGTTCAACACCAGCCTGAGAAAGAGCGAGACCCCTTCTCTACTAAAATAGAAAAACTAGCAGGGTGTTGTGGTGGGTGCCTGTAGTCCCAGCTACTCGGGAGAGTGAGGCAGGAGGATCACTGGCACCCAGAAATTTAAGGTTGCTGTGAGCTATGGCACCATGGCACTCTACTCAGCATGACAGAGTGAGACTGTCTAAAAAAATAAAGAGGAAAAAAAAAAAAAAAAAAAGAAAAAAGAAATGGGGAGGGCAGCAGGAAGGATTTAGGTTTGAATATTCAGGAGAACTTCACAGGAGGACTCAGACTCCCAGCACACCAAAGCAAAACATTTTGCCCAATCTCTTTATTTCCTAAGACTCAGAGAGGTCAGGGAGGCCCTCAAGGCCACACAAAACATCACTGACACAGTCCAAAACAGCTTGCCACCCCTGCCTCAGCCCAGGATTTAGCCCCCATTCAACACTGCCCCTTCTCCTCCCTTACTCCTATCACCGCCCAGCCTTTCCCCCACCCAGGCCCCTGCACTGAGGGCTGCCACTCACCTTGGCTCCACGCCCTGCACCCCCATAGCGAGTCAGGGCGATGGTGCCTTCCAGTTTGATGCCTTGAGTCTGCAGTTTCTTAAAGTCTTCTTCTGTGCCCTGGTTGGCATAGACTAGAAGGCCCTAGTCCCAAGAAGGCATGATCCTTAGAGCTGGGCTCAGTACAGGGCCAGTGGGAATATAGGGGCAGAAAGGCTGAGTAGCAGGAAGAAGGATTTTGATTCGATTCGGCTTCCCACTTCACTCAGAGTTTATGTGCTCCCCCAGGGACAATGAGCCCTGATTTTCTCTGTGTCTGAGTGCCCTGTAACTGGCCTGGCCTTGAGCAGGAGCCGCTAGTGTTGATTAAATGACCGATGGAGGAAAGGAGTCGTGATGGAGTGTGGAGGTGAGTAAATTAGGGGGTTGCTGTGCCCCATCTGATGAACTTTCTCTCAGAAGTCTGGGAGGGAACCATGTGGTCCTGAGCTGGGCCAAGGCACTAAGGGGGTTCCAGGCCCACCTGTGGGGTTCCAGGGGGAGCATAGGCAGCGTAGGGTGGTACCACGTCACGTCCCCCCTGCTCCCCAGTCAAGTTCTCCTCGGTCCGGTGGCAGGAGTGGAGGATGTCCCCACTGGAGTTCACTGTGGAGGGGACAGTGTCAGGGCTGGGCCCAGCAGCACTCCCACTCCCTCCCCTGGGTATGCCCAAGCCTGGGCAGGACTTCACCAATGTCCACGCTGTTGGGCTGCTCCTGACTGGGGAAGGACAGCAGCACCTGGTACTCAAAGACCTCGGCTGAGTCCAAGCCTGACTCCGGGTCCCTCCAACGCTGCAGCAACAGCTGCACCAAGGCCTCATCACGGGGGCTGGAGGCCAGGTGTGGCTCCCTGGAGAGTTCTCTGTAGGATGTGAGAGGGAGGTGCAGGGATGTCGTCAGGAAAATGCCCCTGGAACACCAGAGGGAGCAAGCAGGCAGAGGTGCCTCTTACCTAAGGTCCTCCCGAATCCTGTCGGCATTCAGCTGTCCCATGACAGTCTCAAGGATTTCCAGATCCAGGTCCTGGGAAGGTGAGGTGCTGGGGGCCGGTGAGGTGCTGGGGGCCTGTGAGGTGCTGGGGGCCCGTGAGGTGGTGGGGGCCGGTGAGCTGGCATTTTTGGGGATGGCAAAGTGGCCCAGGATGATCCCCAGTGCAAAGAGGGCAGCAGCGCCCAGCCCCAGTCCCAGCCCCTTCACCCACTGCATCTTGTGGGATCTTGGCCAGCCAGGGTGGGCTGCTGAGGGCCTCCTTATAGATGGGGCATCGAGCCTAGTTAACCATTACCCCATGGGTGGCACTGCCCTTTGGCCCCCTGCTGTCAGGGAGAGTGAGGGAACATCCTGTGGTGAGAGCCAGGAGCCACTCACATCCACCACATTCTGCATCATTTACCTGGAAGGGGCTGCCAAGGGCAGTAAGTCCCCCAGGGACACTCAGGGACACCTGAGAGTCTCACCCACCTTCTCCCAGCAAAACAGAGGCCAGAGCTTAATTAGATCTCAGAGTCCCTATGTCTAGAGCAGAGCTATGACCATTGCCGGCCAGCATGGCCTCTCTCTCTCCTGCACATCCGGCCCTGCCTGCCTGGTCAGAATTCAAGTTCAAATCCCACCCTTGGAGGTTGAACATAAGCTGTGTGACCTTGGGCAATTTGCTTAGCTTCTCTAAGCCTGTTTTCTTAGCTTACACATCAGGGATAATAAAACCCACTTCACAAAACCGTGTTTTCATTAAATAACATGGCATCTATAGAAATGTCTAGCACAGCATCTAGCACATAGTGAGTGCTCAGTAAATTTTATTCCTTCTGCCCTTTAGAACACAAGGCCTAGAGCTAAAGGAAGGGGGACCCAGAATGATTCTCTGTGTTTAGCCCAAAGAGGATCCAGTTTATAGGAGGAGGTGGGACTCTTGGGAAGGGAGGTGTCCAGAGTACAGCAGAAGCCCATACTTCCTTGGCAAGGTGACTTCTTCCACCCCTGGCCCTATCTGGAATCCATCCATCCACCCTCCAATTTATCCATCCAGGATGAGAAGGCATTCAGCATAGGTGAGGGCAGACTGTTATGCAGATGGCCAGCATGTCTGAAGACTGGGAGGGAAAGCGAGACCCCAAGTACTCAGGACAGAGTACAGAGGGGGCTGGACCATGATGGGGTATGTGTGGATGTGTGTGATATCATAGACCCCCTGCTCAAAGCATCCCCTTTCCAGTTCACAACCCCATTTTGCTGGCACCACCTGCCCTACACCCATCTCCCCTTGTGCTGCTGGTCAGGAGGGCCAGCGTGGGAGGGGATTATGTGATCAGTGACTTCAGGGAACTGCACCAGGAAGCTACAGCTCTTGGTCAGGTGACTATCAGCGCCCAGAATGTGACCTTGGATTTTATCAGAACCCCATCAGTGCAGAGATTGCACACCTGCCTTATGAGGACACAGGAGGACAGGCACTAACAGGTGGGTAACAGGATGCCAAGGTCAGCTGATAAGCTGAGGAACAGACATGGTAGTGACGCAGAGGCAGTAGCCCCATGGTCCTGCCCACCTACTCCTGGGAGGATTTAACCCCTTGAATATGTGAAGTCACAGAAAGGACACCTGAACAAGAGTGTGACATCCAAGTGGTCTATGTCTGAGAGTGAGTAAACACTGTGTAGGAGGCTGGGCTCAGTGGCTCATGCCTGTAATCGTAACACTCTGGAAGGCTGAGGCAGATGGATCACTTGAGCTCAGGAGTTTGAGACCAGGCAGAGAAGAGCAAGACCCTGTCTCTACTGAAAATAGAAAAACTAGCCAGATTTAGTGGGGCACTCCTGTAGTTCCAGCTAATTGGGAGGCTGAGGCAAAGGATTGCTGTCGCCCAAGAGTTTGAGGTTGCTGTGAGCTATAATGCCATGGCACTCCACCCAGGGCAACAAAGTGAGGCTCTGTCTCAAAAAGATAAAAAAAAGGTGTATGGGCGACACCCAAGAAATTGGCTCAAGCTATTGGAGGCTGTTGGCACCAGACATCAACTTGGTCAATTTTCTTTTCGCATCTTGGCTAAGTAGGTAGTGTGGGTACTCCCTGAACATTCTGGATTGTGGGTGTTGATGAAAATCATTTAAAGTAGCTAAAGCATGCCGGGCACAGTGGCTCATGCCTGCATTCCTAGCACTCTGAGAGGCCGAGGTGGGTGGATTGCTGGAGCTGAGGAGTTCAAGATCAGCCTGAGCAAGGGCAAGACCCCATCTCTACTAAAAATAGAAATACTATGGGTGGCACCTGTGACTCAAAGGGGTAGGGCACCGGCTCCATATGCTGGAGGTGGCGGGTTCAAACCCAGCCCTGGCCAAAAACTGCAAAAAAAAAAAAAAAGAAAAGAAAGAAATACTAGCTGGGTTTTGTCAGGGGCGCCTGTAGTTCCAGCTACTCAGGAGGTTGAGGCAAGAGGATCCCTTAAACCCAGGAGTTTGAGGTTGCTATGAGCTATGATGACTCTACTGAAGGTGACAAAGTGAGACTCAGCATCAATCAATCAATCAATAATGTAGCTAAAGCATAAGATCACCCTTTCATCTTTCCATCTTCTTCCTCCCCCCCCCCATTTGTCCGACCGAGTCTCTGGCGGACGCCGTGAGTAGAGTGCCATGGCGTCATAGCTCATAGCAACCTCAAACTCCTGGGTTTCAGTGAGCCTCTTGCTTCAGGCTTCCATATAGCTGGGACTATAGGCATCCCCACAATGCCCAGCTAGTTTTTCTATTATTAGTAGAGATAGGATCTCGCTCTTGCTCAGGCTGGTCTCGAACTCCTGAGCTTGAGAAATCCACCTCTTAGCCTCCCAGAGTGCTAGGATATTTTAACTTTTGAGACATAGTCTCACTCTGCCACTCCGGGTAGAATGCTATGGCATTATAGCTCATAGCAACTTCAAACTCTTAGGCTCAAGTGCTCCTCCTGCCTCAGCCTCTCAAGTAGCTGAGACTACAGGCACCTTCCACAACACCTGGCTAGTTTTTCTATTTTTTTTAGTAGGCTGGTCTTTTTGCTCAGGCTGGTCTCCAATTTGTGAGCTTAAGCAATCCACCTGCCTCAGCCTCCCAGAGTGCTAGGATATAGACATGAGCCACTGCGTCCTGCCCCACCTTACTCCCTTGATTGCTCTGACTCCAAGGGGTTCTCAGTCCTTCCAGGATCACCAACCCATTGGTGCTGGCTCCTTCCCACTTCCCACCTCCCAGATGTACTATTCTCCCTCCTTGCCCAGTTTGAGGCCTTTGAAGCCCTCTTAACTTCCCCTCCCCCCCCAATCCTCTCTGCTTTGGTGACGTTTACTGCAAAATCCCACCCTGGTTACATCTGACTCACTCTCTGCTGCTCTGCACCTGCACCCTTGTCTCAGGATGTGCCATCAGTCATGTGACCTTGCTGACACCACACTATGAGGACACTCAAGCAACCCTATGGACAGGCCACATGGTGAGGACCTGAGGCCCCTGCCCACAATCAGCACTAACTTGCCAGCCCCATGAGTAAGCCACTGGGTGTTCCAGTGCCAGCCAAGCCTTTTGAAGATTGCAGCTCCAGCTGACTTTTTTTTTTTTTTTAAGACAGTCTTACTGTCTAAGAGTACCATAGCGTCATAGCTCACAGCAACTTAAACTCTTGGGCTCAAGCACTCCTCCTGCCTGAGCCTCCCAAGTAGCTGGGACTACAGGCGCTTGTCACAATGTCCGCCTATTTTTAGAGATGGGGTCTCACTCTGGCTTAGGCTGGTCTGGAACTTGTGAGCTCAGGCAATCCACCTGCCTTGGCCTCCCAGAGTGCTAGGATTACAGGTGTGAGCCACTGCGCCTGGCCTGCCCCAGCTGACATCTTGACTGCAATCTCATGAGACCCCCTGAACTGGGACCTCCCAACCAAGCTACTTCCAAATTCCTAACCTGTGCAAACTAACTAAGATAATAAATGTTTATGGCTTTAAACTACTAGGTTTTAGAGCAATTTGTTGCACAGCAAGAAATAATCAATACAAATGACCAAATATGGAGTGAAAACCCACAGATGTATGTCTCCAATCTGCACCTGTCCCCGGAACTCTAGTCTTATATTTCCAGCTGCCTACTTTACTCCCACACCATGTGACCCAGAAGCATTCCAGACTCAACAAGTCCCAACTTAGCTCCTGCTCCTGTCAAGCCTCCTCTTCCCCCAGGCTTTGCTTTAAGTACCAGCAGCTCCTTCCTTCACTGAGGTCAATGTTCCACCTTCAGTCTGTCAGTAAGTCATGTTGGCTGTCCTTTCAAACAAACTTAGAATCTGACCTGGCCCAACACCCTGGACTATCGCAGTAGCCGCTTTACTGTTCCTTCTGATTGCTTTCTGTCCCCTTTAGCTGTCAGAGTAGTGTTTGTAAAACACAGTTGGGCCAAGTCATAGCTGTGCTCACAGCCTACCAAGGCACCATGTCCATCAGAGTGACAGAGCCCTGACCCCATCTCTCCTCCTCCCCATTGCTTACTGCTGTTGCTGCAGCTACCTGGCCTCCAGCTTTCTGTCCCCAGAACCTATCAGGCAGCTCCTGGCTTAGAGCCTCCATGCTGGCTGTTCTGACTCCCTGGAACCTGTTCCCCCAGCTGTCCACGGACTCACTTCCTCAGGTCCTTTGTTTCTTTGCTCAAATGCCACTCCTCAAAGAACATCTTTTTCTTTGACCACTCTATCTAAAATTGCATTCCTTCCCCTCCCTCAGGCTTCCTCCCCCTTCTGTATCCATCACCATTTGACTTGCTCATTGTCTCTGCCTTCCCTCCTAGAGTGCACCCTTACCAGCGCAGCCATCTTTGTTTTATTCATCATTGAGCCCCTCAGCCCAGAGCAGTGCCTGGAACCTAGGAGGTGCTCAGTGAGCGTTTGTGGACTAGATGCAAAGCTGGCCTGCGCCAGCGTAGCTCCTCAACACTCTTGCTCTAGCTGTCTGCTGTGCAAGGGGTGTCCAGGAAAGTGAAAGATACAGGAGGTGGCCATGGAACCCCTGACAAACCCCTTTTGGGAAGCCTCACTGTGCTTGCTGAGCCACCATCGCAGCTAGTGAGAGGAGGATCTACCAGACCTTCAGAGCTCGATGTTCCCAAGGAGCGATGCTGCAAGGTGAAGGCAGGCCCTGCTGGGCTGGCCCACAGCTTTGTCTTAGCCTGACACTGGGCAGGGCAGGGAGCCTGTTGGGAGCACTGGTACCCAAAGATACTTCCAGTGGGCCTGGGTAGAGTCACTGGAGGTCAGATAACAATTGCCAACACTCACTGGTTGCTATTGCTGTGCAGAATCCACACAAATCTATCAGCCCTCTAAGGTGGGCACAATGATCAAGCCCACATTACAGATGAAGAGGCAAGTCCAGTCACTTGGTCAAGGTCACACAAGCTAGCAGGTGGTAGGGCTGAGTAGAGTGAGCTTCTGCACTCACAGTCACGAAGCTATCCCATCCTTCATCACCAAGCAGGGGAGGGGCATCCCCTTCTTCCCCTCCCAAGAGAGATGGTACCAAGGGTGACACAGAGTCTGGTTTGCCAACCCAGGCCTTGATGACAGATCTGGGTATAGCTCGTGACTGACACGGTAACTAACAGATCTGGGGTAACGTGTGAATTAAGACTTAGTAACACCCTGGGGCCCACACAACTGAAAGGAACCTCATGGCTGGGCTGGTGCCACTTAGATGCAGCATCCACAAAAGGGGCTGCAGGGACTGAGCTCAGGGCAGCCAATGTGGGGGCCCAAGGGCCATGATCAGGATGCATTTAGTGCATCTGTAAGCACTTCATGGTTTACAGATAACTGGAAGCAGGCTCTGTAATTGCCTTGACTTCCTGTAGCCAGAGTTAATGTAACCACACTTAACATTCTTTCCGAGGCTAGTGGCCTTTAAAGGAAGTAGGCTCGAACGGGACCATGCTGACCACTGTGTCTTATTGATAAAAGTCCTTAAATGGGCAAATGGATTTAAATATTTAGCTGCTGGTCCAACTATCATCACCTTCACTGACAGACGATTTCTTTTGGGAACATGGCGAGATAGCTATTGGCACAGTTGGGCCCCTCCTCAAGAACAGGTTGGGAATTAGGGGGTGGAGGAGGCTAGGATGCCTATAGCCATCTGTGAGACTCTTAGGAGAGGCAGGCTGGTCAGTCAGAGTTGTTAGCTGAGCTGATCTCAGTCTGAGACTGGGGCATCCTCAAACCTTCACTAAGTGTGCCATCAGTTGTTTTGCTGGCACATGGTTCCCTAGGAGTCTGATGTGAGTTGAGCCAGGCCTGAGGAGGAGCCACAAACCTGAATTTCCATCCTCTTGGCTGGTGTCTCCCTGCCAGAGCATAGGGCGAAAAGATCACCCCTGGTCCTCTCCATATCATATGAAAGCAGTGGTTCTCAACCTTCCTAATGCCGCAGCCCTTTAATACAGTTCCTGTGGGATACGACACACAGGTTGGGAACCACTGTACTAGAGTGTTAACAAAGGAATCTACTCAACTGATCTTTCACCATCAATTAGGCCTAGACTCTGTAAAGTTAGAGGTTACTTCACAGAAAACTGATTAAAATGCAAATGATTTCTGCCCAGTAAATAATATAAGTCTTAGGGTTATGGACTTTTTTTTTTTTTTTTGTAGAGACAGAGTCTCACTTTACCGCCCTCGGTGGAGTGCCGTGATGTCACAGGACTCACAACAACCTCCAGCTTTTGGGCTTCCACAATTCTCCTGCCTCAGCCTCCCGAGCAGCTGGGACTACAGGCGCCTGCCACAACGCCCGGCTATTTTTTTGTTGCAGTTCGGCCGGGGCTGGGTTTGAACCTGCCACCCTTGGTATATGGGGCTGGCACCCTACTCACAGAGCCACAGGTGCCACCCAGGGTTATGGACTTTTTAAAAAATTGTCTTGTAGAACATTAACCAATGTGATACCTAATTTAGCAATCTTATATCAGGATTCCTTCTTTTGTCCCCCATGACTATATATGTGTCAATTTTGTTGGTATTCCCTTTGATAGGGATTGAGGCTCACAGAAGTCCCCAGAAGACCCTGGGCCAGAGGGTCTCTTGTGGGGGAGTGAAATGGGGCTAAAAATTCAAAACCAGATGCATCTCCAGCCTGAAGGGTGTTGGGTGTAGAGAGCTTGGGGAGTTCTCACTACTTCCTTCCCTATCACCTTATGACTTACAAAGGGGAGGAGACTATCTAAGGTCGCCAGGTGGGTAGTGGCTCTTGCCAACCCTCCCTAGTATTATTTTGCACTTTGGAGTTAGAATAGATGACTGGATCCTTCTGGGGAGGGGCTATGGCCCCTTCCAGCCCTGCCCCAGTGCTTATCTTGGGAACATCGCCCTTGAACACATCTCTCCATCTCTTGGAGATTGACACCAACCAGACCTAGATGATTCTCTGAGATGGGGAAGGGCAGGGCCACATGGGAGGAAAGATCAGGGCTAGGCAAACAGAGAGAGGTGGGGTGACATTAGAGGGTATGGGCCAGGGGCTGAGTTCAGTGTAAATTTAGTGACTTCCAGCCCCCCACCAGGGCCCAGGGCCATAGATATTGGGTGGGGCCGCAATTCAGCTGCAAAGTTTATTGATGGCACCTAGAAAGAAGCTAACCGATGAAACATCCTCCTGAGGACGTGTCCAGTCTTAGGCCCGGCTAGGGCTGACTCCGGTCTTTGTGATCAGGGGTGGGCAGTCAGGTGGCATGAGGAACAGGGCTACCTCTGTGGAGTTAGGATGCTGCAGGCAGGAGCCCAGGAATGTGAGTGAGCAGGGCTGGGCAGGCGTCCCCCGCCCCTCCGCACCTGCCATTGCTGCCCACACACCTGGAACAGGGCCTGGGCTTCCTCCTGGATGGCCTTCACTTCTTCCTGGATGGCCTGGGCTGCCTCTTTCAGGCTCTCATACAGCACAGCGGGCTGGGCAAAGGATTGTAGGCACAGAGGTGGGCAGTTGACAAGGAAGTACTGCATTGAGCCCCTCAAGCACTGGAGCTGGGCTGGCAGTCAGGGAAGAGGCAAGACAAAGGAAGGGGGTCCTGGGCTGAGGGTCTCACCAGGTTTTGCAGCTTGTCCCCCAGGGCAAGGTTGTCCATGTGGATACTATGAAGTGACTCCTGAAGCCTAGGGTAGGAAGAGAGACCCCTTCTCAGCCCCAGGCCCTGTCCCAGCCAGCACCCTTCCACACACTATACCTGCATCAGCCATTAGTTCTGTAGCCACCTGGGATCAGTGTTTCACTAAGATATTAATTAGTCTTTTCGTCCTGCCAAAACCACAGGCAGGAAGGGAATTGTTTACTCTGAGTGACTTGTAGCAGGGGATCCAGGCAGAGACTAATGATGCTTTTTGTATTCCTTAGCAAAAGCAGGCCAGGGTGCTTCTAGGGGCTGAGCTAGAAACCCTCTGAGGTCCCCTTTGGAAGTGAGTGATTGGCATAGGGCTAGCCATCCCTTTGGGCTGCCGTGGGGGCTATGACAGGGTTCTATGTGGTTCCAGGCTGGTGACAAGGTTGACCCTGGAACCACCCCTACCCAGGTAGTCCAGGTCAGCTGTGTATGAATGAAAGAGCTGATCAGACCCTGGCCTGGGCACCCACATGCAGCCCTTAGGGAGTGGCATCACACCCCACCCCACCTCAGGACCTCTGCTGTCAGGTGGGGCTCTGGGCTCTGACATCAGCATTCCCACAGAGTGGCAAGCAGCCACAGGATCCTGCAGACCTGAGCCCCAAAAGCCTGACACCCAGAGAACAGATATCCCTCCCCCACAGACAGAACCATCTCTCAAGTTCTTGGACAATTAAAGGAGGAAGTCCCTGGTTGACAGATGTTGGACTGCCCACTAATCAGGTATGCAGTCTGACCTGAGAACCAGTCCTGGCCTCAGTGGGATCATCCCCATCATGCTACCCGTTCCCACCTGTCCGCTGGGCTCACCTCATGCAATCATTCTGCAAACCCCTCATCTCCTGTGAGGTCCGCTGGGAGCCCCAGTCTTCCTGATCTAGGAACAGGTGTTCCTGGATCTCTGCATCCCTGGAGCAGATGGGAAGCAAGGGTTGGGGGGATGAAGAGTGGGGGTGCCCGACCTGGCGTCTGGCTCCTTCAGTACTGCCTGGGACTCTGTTCTGCCCAGCCCACGGCTGAGTATGACCCAGGTTTGAATCTCCTGGGTAGCGGGGACACCCTCTGCCTCCCTGTACTTTACACATACACATTCGTACAGCCTTACGAGTCAAGATCTTTGGGCTCAGTGGGCTCAGATGTGCTCAGGAGCGTAAGCAGGAATGTCACAGTAGGTTCTTGCTCCAGGCCCATCATTTGGTCTGAAGAAGGTGGCTTTTCAGAGAAGGTGCCATGGTCACTGATGTGGCATGAGGTTGTTTGCCCAGGAGGCTGGACTTCCCATGCCATCTCCCTGTTTTTCAGAGGCTCTGTCCCTCCACCCTAAGGACAAAAGTGTGGGGAGGAGGTATGAAGCAGAGCCTGCCCCCAATTAACCAATCCCTGGAGGCTGGAGTGTGGCTTAGTCTTCCACCCAGTCAGAGCAGGTATCCCCAGCCCACTTGCCACCCCTGCCCGCTGTTTTGGGGAGCCCCAGGGTTTCCTGTCACCCCTGTGTTGGGTTCCTTGATAACTTGAGGGTCTGTGGGCTTCTGCTCCTCAACAGGTGGCACTGCTGGCTTCACAATAGGCTTCGCTTGGGCTCTTCGCCTGCCCCTGGGAGACTGAGTGAGACAGAAACCTGCTGGTGACCCATACCCATCATCCCCACATCTGCCCTTTCTTGCTTGGGGTCTGGTTTTCTTGGTCAGTCTCCATCCTACAAAGCCTCCATTGCCAACTGTCCAGCAAACCAGACTCTTCAAAGTTAGGGTTGCCAGATTTAGCAAACACAATACAGAATGCCTAGTTAAATTTGAATTTCAGATCAAAATGAAGACTTTTAAAATAATAGTATAAATACATCCATGGAACGTTTAGGATATATTTACACTAAAAAACTATTCATTGTTCACTTGAAATTTGAATTTAACTCAGTGTCCTGTATTTTATCTGTCATTCCTACCAATGACACATGCTAATAGAATTTGTAAACTGAGTCCCTGCAAATGGAAAGTGGGGGTGGGGAGGACAATATTTAAAAGAATCCTATATTAGTTTTGTGAAGAAACTGGAAATCCCCCTCCTACATTTGGCACAGAAATCATCTGTGAGATGGACAATGACAAACAAATCAAAGGACAAAGTGCCCAGGGCGGTACTCAAAACCCTCCATTATTGACACTCTTGTTTTCTAACCTACCTCATTTTCTATCACCCTTGACCAAGCCTCTTCTCAGAACAACCAGGGGCCTCATTTCCCACTACCATCCCAAACTCATCCTTACGGCCATGCTCTTGACCTATTCCCTTCCCACTGTCTGCCAATCTGAATCCTGCCTACTTTTATCTGCTGAACAAATGTCCTTTCCCCAGAAGCCTATCGGACTAGCTCATAGTGGCCCTGGACCAAGTCACATAAAAGCTGAGTCAATAGATAGAATTCCATCATTTTTAATCCTCAGATTTTTCAGAACCCTGTGCATCAGCTGGCCAAGTGACCTCAGATGTGGTCCTTCTTTACACTGAGCTCTATCTGGGCCTCTCAGATACATGTGGGCTGGTGGCAGGGCTTCTCTATAAAGTGTCCTCTGTGTTACATTAAACTTTTCCAGACAGCCCAAATCCACACAACATAAACAGATAGCTCTGCAGACTCCTTGAGCTCTAGAGTGGTGTTGCTGCTTTAAAGCAGGCAACTCTGTCATCAGGTTTGATCTGTCCCAGGGGAATCTGCCTATAACAAAATCCATAAAACTAGCAAAAACCATGGCTCTAATGATTTCACTTTGGAAACGAGGCCTAAAGAAATGACTCCAAAGAAAATAAATTCACGTGAAAAACCACAGTAGTGAATTCACATCACTAAGAAAATCTGAAAATGCCAGGCGTGGTGGCTCACACCTGTAATCCTAGCATTCGGGAGGCTGAGGTGGGTAGATTGCTTGAGCTCAAGAGTTCGAGACCAGCCTGAACCAGAGCGAGGCTGCCAGGCATCACTGCTGTGTCTCTCCACCTGCGCCTCTCTCCAGGCACTTGGAAGCCTGTGGAAGCCCCTGCTTTCAGCTCTTATTGAAAGGGAATTACCTGCCGGCTGGGGGGCAACTGCCACATTGTTTATTCCATGACATGCCCGGATGCTGGGAAAAGACAAATATGACTGTCTCCAACCTCAGGGAACTCACAGCTACAGTATAAATGAGTGTGCAGAACAGACAGAATAGACCTTAAAGGTGCTGTAATGGAAGCCTGGATGGGATTCCAGGAGTTAGGGAGGGCGCGGTCCATTCTCCGTAAAGATAACCATTATTCACCGAGCCCTTAGTATGCACTAAGCACTTTCCTTATATTGTTCATTTCACTCTCATCAAAACACTTTGATGTTGGCTCAGTCCCCATAGCTCAGTGGTTAGGGTGCCAGCCACATATATTGGGGCGGAGTTCAAACCCAATCCAGACCTGCTAAACAACAATACAACTACAACAATCCCATAATTGCATTAATGGCTATGTTTATCACAGCTATGATTTAATTTAAAAAAAAGAAAAGTAACAACTACCACAAAAAAATAGCCTGGCATTGTGGCGGATGCCTGTAGTCCCAGCTATTTGGGAGGCTGAGGCAAGAGAATCACTTAAGCCCAAGAGATTGAAGTTGCTGTGAGCTGTGACGCCACAGTACTCTACTGAGGGCAACGTAGTGAGACTGTCTCAAAAAAAAACACAAAACACCTTGAGGTAGGTATTATTATTCCCACTTTACAAACAAAGAAACTGAGGCACAGAGGGTAATCAACTTGCCTGGGTCACACAGCTAGAAACTGGCACTGCTAGGATTCAAATCCCATTGTGCTCCAGAACCTGTGCTCTTGTCTTGCTGTGGAGTGCTGTGGAGGAGCCAGCATGGAGGGAAGGCTGAGCAGGCAACACTTAAGCCAGAACCAGGATTCCAAAAGTGAGGCAGGGGTGGGGAAGGGTGTGGGAGGCATAGAGCAGCGTGAGCGCAGCTCGGGGTTCTGCAGTGGTTCTGTGGTCTTAAGACTAAAGACTCAGAGGCCAGGAACAGTGGCTCACGCATATAATCCTAGCACACTGGGAGGCCAGGCCGCTGTGGCAGGCACCTACGGTCCCAGCGACTCAGGAGGCTGAGGCAGCAGGATCGTTTGAACCCAGGAATTTGAGGTTGCTGTGAGTTAGGCTGGTGCCATGACGCTCTAGCACAGGCAATAAAGTGAGACTCTTCTATCTTAAAAAAAGAAAACAAACACAAAAAACAAAAAAAAACAAAAAGAAAAAAAGAAATGAAAGAAGGAAAGAAGAAAGGAAAGGAAAGAAAGGAAAAGGAAAGGAAAGGAAAGGAAAGGAAAGGAAAGGGAAAAGGAAAAGGAAAAGGAAAAGGAAAAGGAAAAGGAAAAGGAAAAGGAAAAGGAAAAAGAAAAGAAAAAGGAAAGAAAGAAATAGCAGGGCATTGTGGCAGAGGCCTATAGTCCCAGCTACTCAGAAGGCTGAGGCAAGAGAATCGCTTAAGCCCAGAGCTTGAGGTTGCTGTGAGCTGTGACACCATACCACTCTACAGAGGATGACAAAGTCAGACTCTATCTCAAAAAACAAAACAAAGGTACCATTTTAACAATTTTAGGTACACAGTTAAAGTGGCATTCAGTATATTCACACTGCTATGCTACTATTACCACAACCTATCTCCAGAACTACTTCATCTTTCTCAGCTGAAACCCTGCACTCATAGGACACCAAATCCCTGTTACCCCTCCCTGGCCTCTGACAACCCTTTTACCTTCTGACTACATCGTGTACCCTCTTGCATCTGGCTCTTTTCACATAGCATGTCTTCAAGGTTCATCTATGTTGTGCAAGTTTCAGATTTTTTCCTTTTTAAAGAGAGAGGGTCTTGCTCTTTTATCCAGGCTGGAGGATAGCTCACTTTAACTTTAAACTCCTGTGCTCAAGTGATCCTTTCACCTCAGCCTCCTGAATGTCTAGGACTATTTCTCTCACCCAGAAGTGGAATTATACTAAAACATTTTAAGCAAGGGACAAACAGAATCATATTTTGTCTGAGGAAATTTATTCTGGCTACGGTGTGGACAGTTTGGAGACATGAGCAGATAAAAGAAAGGGGGATCCACCAGGAAGTACAAGTGTTCAGGGGCTGTAGGGGTGGAGGGATGTTGGGGGTGGGACTGGCCAGATAGGGCAGGTGAGATTCCTGGCTTGTGCAACTGTGTTAGCTGGCGGTGACGCTAATGGTATAGCGATCACAAGGAGTAGGTAAGTGATTGCATCAGCAGAGTTTGAGTTAACTTCTGAGTCCAGACACAGTTCTCTGAGGCTGTTTTAGGTTCTAAATTTTAACTCAGGACAAAGTTCTGGGTTGTTGAAAGACTGACAAGTCTTGAGCAAGGAAGCAGCTGAGAGCCTGAGGTCATCAAGAGAACAAGCAGGTTGGAAAGAGAGTCCTGTACTAAACCTGAGTCTTGTGACATTTCAGGGGACCAAGAAAGAAGACCCAGCAGTGTCATGGCCCCAAGGAGGGTGCTCTCAACCCAGGCAGCAGGTCTGGTGCATTGAGAATTTAGGTCACTGGTCACCCCTGGTGGTAAAGGAAGTGATTAAGGACACAAGTAATAAATTCAAAGGAAGCAAATGGTAACTTGAGAATGTTATTTCAAAGAGCTTAACCTTAAAAAGAGGAAGCAACAGTAGTAGCTAACAGATGCCAGTCAAAACTTTTTTTTGAGACAGAGTCTCACTATGTCACCCTGGGTAGAGTGCTATGGCATCACAGCTCACAGCAACTTCCACCTCTTGGGCTTAAGTGATTTTCTTGCCTCAGCCTCCCAAGTAGCTGGGACTACAGACGCCCACCACAATGCCCAGGTATTTTCTAGTTGTAGTTGTCATCGTTGTTTGGCAGGCCCGGGCTGGATTCGAACCCGCTAGCTCTAGTATATGTGGCTAGGGCCCTTGCTGCTAAGCTACAGGCGTTGAGCCCAGTCAAAACTTTTGGCTGTTGTTTTCTTTCTTTTTTTTGTGAGACAGAGCCTCATTCTGTCGCTCTGGGTAGTGTTACAGCGTCATCATACTCACAGCAACCTCAAACTCTCAGGCTCAAGTGATCCTCTTGGCTCAGCCTTCCAAGTAGCTCGGACTATAGGTGCCCCCTACAATGCCTGACTAGTTTTTCTATTTTAGTAGAGACAGGGTATCACTTTTGCTCAGGCTGGTCTCGAACTCCTGAGATCAAGTGATCTACCCACCTCGACCTCCCAGAGTGCTAGGATAATAGGGGTGAGCTATCTGGCCTAGTTTGGCTGGTATTTTCAACAATAAAATGAAAATAAGCCATTAAGGACTTAAGAGGAAAAAAAGGGGGAACAAGGTCTAAGAGATGTGAGATTTGGATCAAAACCCAGGAAAGGTTGCCCTTGAAAATAAGAGTCCCATCTCCTCTGGGTTGGGGGCGGTGGTGGTGGTGGAAGTAGGGGTAAGTCTGGGGAGAATTTAATGGCCTTGTTCGGAGGACAAGGAGGCAAGGATGAGTGTGGAGGATGAGGTGGGAGGAGGCTGGTTTACGCCACCTGCGTGTCTGCATGTTTAGGTTTTACCTCAGACCATGTGGGAGAATTTCCAGTAATCAGAATCTTTGACAAACCCTCCAGGGGATCCTGCAGCACCCACCACTGGGCTGGGCTGCTGTGTAAGGAATGCTGGCTCCCCCAAGGGATCCTGAAAGGGAAGGGGGAAGGGCTGGACTTGGGAAGATGTTTCATTCCCAGATATTTCCTGTGGGCTCTCAGTAACCTTACCCCAGACCCAATTTCTTTCTTCCTGGAATAGGAGGGTGTAAGCCTCACCTCAAGGCCTCAATGTTAGCAGCCCTGCCTTGGGGCAGGGAGATGGGTGACTGGACAGAAAAAATAGATGTTCTGGGGCAGTGATCTACCACAGGGTGACTAGAGGGAGACTGGACTAGCAGCCCCTAAATAAAGGGGCAACTCTGATGACACAGCACAAAGAAGGCTTGGCATCCTGGGCCTCACACCCCCAGTTCTACCTTTGGCCCAATAAAAGAAACACAGTCTATGAAATGGTAAACTTTTTAATCAGGATTTAAAAAAAAATTTTCAAATGAAGTCCCAATTTTTCCTTAAAGTACACATTCTTAGTTCCTTAGGGACAGAGAAGAGTTTGCAATGTCAACTCAGCATCATCTGGCTACTCTCAATTCTGCAGTACTAAGACAGTGGCCAAGAGTCCTGCCTCCCAGCAGAAGGTAAGAGTTCTCCAGGTGTTATTCAACTTGGACATCTGGGCTTACCAGTGGCTTGCTTGCAGGGTCTGACAAAGCATGAAGCATTGAGCAGACAGTCTTGCAGGGGGCTTCATTAGTGCCTGCCATCATTTCATCCCAGCGCTCAGTTATTCCCCCAGCCCCTTTGCACTCTTCTCAGCATTTGTTTCCATAAATTTGACATCTGAAGGTGCAAAACCTGGGGCATGACACCTTTCACCAGTATTGAGAACAGGGAAAGGTGGAGAAATTCCCCAGAGACAATGAGATGCATCTCCCACCATTTCAACTCCTAGCACCTGCCTCAGTGAAAGCATAATAAAGAGGCCAAAAATTCAAATTGCTATCAACACCTGCTACTTTCTGGTGTAAGAGAAGCTTCCTAGAACTTTACAAGTGTAGTTGCAAAAGGCAAATAGGCCCAGGACCCTGCAAACCATAATTTTTTCTTCTAGGGCCTAGTAGACTCTGTGGACTTGAGAACCTTCTGTCCTTGCAACAAAGTGGCAAATCCTCCCACAAAACCTGTGCAGGTGGCCAGTCCAGCCATGAACCTCAGGAGTCCACAGCACCAGATGGCCACATCCTGAAATGCACCCTCTGCCCCAAGCAGCCAGAGCTCTGTCGACCCAGCATTTATCCAGCACCCCAACAACAGAACACAGAACTATGTATCACAGCTCCTAGGTTGTAAACACTATGGCCTAAGACCCAACTAAGGCTTCCTTTCCTCCCTCCTTGAAAACGTAAGATTCTACAGGTTGAATGTCCAGCTTCTTCCTCAAAGGTAGAACTATCCCATAGCCTATGAACACTCTCCTGGATCACCTACAGAATCTGTGAGGAAACTCAAAACCCAGAGCCTCCTTAAGTGGATGGGCTTATGGCTGGGAACTAAGCCACCAACATAAGTCAGCTCAGGAGGGACAACCTGAGGCTGGCTATGCCTTTGGGGCCTGTTTCTGTTGGGGCTGGTTCACAGCAGCCATCCTTTCTAAGAGCAGAGGTGCATTTTCACTTCTATGACCTCTTCTGGCTGGTCCAGTGATTCTGGGCCAGTCTATGGCACAAATGGAAACTGGCTGTGGTACTTTGGGAAGGTAGGAAGGAGAGGATGACTAGAGACAAGACACCAGTGAGCGGCCAGGCCAGGCCCCCCCATTTCCTCCAATAGATTGCTGTTGCCCTGCATAAATCCTCAGAGGAAGACAGGCCTCACATGTGGCAACAGTGCAAATACAGGTAACAAGGCCAAGAGAGAGGATCCCAAGTGTCCTCTCCACAGAGGGGGCTATATACAAGGAGAGGGGGGAGTCTGGCCAGGTGCACCCCCACCGCATCTCATTCAACCAGGAGGTCAAACTGCTCAGCAGCTTCAAACTCAGCATTCATGGCTGCGGCCCACTCATCCAGCTCTGATTTCTGGGGGAAGAGAAATGGGAAGCAGGTGAGTGGAGAAGGGGGGACATGGTGGCTGGAGCAACTCACCCACACCCTGCAGATGCTAACTTTCTCCTCAAAAGTGCCATAGCTAAGTCCTGCCCCTCACTCACCAGGATCTCCGGCACTTTCTTCTTTCGCTTCTGTTTCACCACTGGGGGTGAGATTCCAGGGAGAGTTGTGTCTGGGGCACAAGGCTTCGCAGGAACCCTGGGGACCTCGACTAACTTTGGACACACCACAGGTGAGACTCCCGACAAGTCTTCTGCCCCTAGCAGACTCTCAAAGCCAAAGCAAGACTGGCGGCCTGGGGTGGAGGTGGAGGCAGAGCTCAGGGTCTCAAGGCGGCTGTAGGACCGCCTGACTTTCTTGGACATTTCCAAATCTCTGGCATCCAGGTCTCCTTCTCCAGAGTCGAAGTCAGAGTTCCGGTTTTGCACAGGAGTGGTGGTTGGAGTGGCTGGGGTGACTGGGATTGGACGTATCTTGAAACATTCTTCCTTAGTAGGCTCCTTGTTAGGAGGGTTGTTTTCTTTCTCCAAGAGAAAAGAAATCTGTACCACAACAGAAGAACAACTTCCTGTTACTTAGCAGGAATACTTGCTTCCAGAAAAACCCAAGAAGATTTAGGGTAGAAAAACAGACTCACAGGACAAACAGTTTAAAGGAAAAGAGACAAATCAGACACTGAAAGAGATATGGGGAGGAATAAAACACAATCCGTCATTGCTTCTGAGGAGTCTACTTTTGTGACACAAGAAGACTTATTACCATCTGCTGGCAATGTCAACTATTTCCAAAATGTGCCCAGCATGCAGTCCCCTCCTTCTTGACTGATGCAAGCCCCTACTATGTATCTTCTAGACCAGCTTGGTGACCTCCCAATTGCTCTCCCTGCTTTGACCCTTACCCTCTATGGTCTGTCTGCCACATAGCTGTTAAGGACTATCCTAAGACATCCAGTCAATATTTATTGGCACGTATCCTGTGCCAGGCACTGTTCTAGGCACTGGGAGTAGTGGGGGGGGGGGGGGGGGGGCCCGGCTGACATGGCGGGGCCAAAACCCCACAAAACAGATAAAAAACACAATAAAAAAACTAGTGGTATTATGCGCAAAAGAAAA
>CAUYPK010058009.1:0-12676 GCA_963574355.1 Loris lydekkerianus | reverse complement strand
TTGGTCCTTTCCTCATAGTCTTGTGCTATAGTTGGGTTATAGCCTTCATGTGAAAGCTATAGTTTAGCTTCATAGTAGGGCTGAGTACATTGGATACTTCTTCTTCCATTCCTGGGATATTTTGCTAAGGAGAATATGTTCCAGCTCCATCCATGTAAACATGAAAGAGGTAAAGTCTCCATCTTTCTTTAAGACTGCATAGTATTCCATGGTATACATGTACCACACTTGGCTAGTCCATTCGTGGGTTGATGGGCACTTGGGCTTCTTCCATGACTTAGCAATTATGAATTGGCCTGCAATAAACATTCTGGTACAGATGTCTTTGTTATATTGTGACTTTTGGTCTTCAATTTTCATAGGAACTGCATTTTAATATGAATGATTTCCTATCTATATAAGGTATAGCTTAATTCCTGTGAGTATTAAGTTTTGGGTTCTTACAATATATAGTCCAACTACCCATTTATATAAATAGTTTTCCAAAGCCTTTCACAGATTTTTATTATAGTTATTTTTCACACTAAATTCAAACATGATAATTTATAGAAGAAAATTTTCAATGCCCATATTATTTATGTTTCAAAATATTTGACTAAACTATATTTTGCATATAAAAAGTATAATAACAAAATAATTGAGAAAACTCTACTACTGTAAGTATAATCACAAAATCTTGAAAACCCTTATTAAGTTGCAAAAAATATTTAAATGTCTGAATTTTTATGGACTCCAGTTTCCTTAATTTGTCTTCTTTGTACATATACTTTAACATGTGATGTGGAGAAGTTCAGAGCTTCACACTTGCTCCCTTATGTATAAGAGAACGGGGCTCAGGAAAGTCCCCCTGGTGTGACACCTGCATTATTAGCTCTTTCCAAAAGTGGAACTTTGTGATGTACCAAAATTTATAGCTAGGAGGAATAAGGGAGGCTGAAGAATATTCCAGAAAGAAAGACAGAGAAGCACAAAAATCCCGAGTCCTGGGGACCAGAGGAGAGGCTTTCTGGAGCAGCAGCAACGGGAGCCTTGCAGATGGGTATGGGGTCATGGAGCAGAAAGGTGCAGTTCTCCAGCACCCTTGGCCACTGGGGTCTGGGATTTTGAGAAGGCAGATAGTGTTGGGTGGAGAGAGGAATTTGAGGAATAGAGGAGAAGCTTGACAGGGAGGTGGGGAGAGGGAGGGAGCTGGATGCCTTTACTGGGTTGAAGAAGGACCTTTTTTAAGACCAGAAATGCTCTAATGTAACTACTGGTCCAAAGTATAATAAAAACATGTCCCCTTCTCACAAAGGTCCCATCACAGCAGGAAGGGCAGAGTTCTACAGGTGGGGAGGCAGGTACACGGAAGGAGGCCTGGGCATCCTTGCAGGTGGGTCTTGCAGCTGCTACTCTTCAGGGCAACAGGGAGTGAGTGGGCCTCTGGGATGTGGGGGAGGCAGGCAGAAGGACACAGCCCTGAAGAGCTGATCAATGATATTTGAGCAGGCCTCTTGGCTGGAGAAAAACCAGGGCTGGGCAGTTCCTCAGGGGCCCTGCTCATTACTGGTCTTCCTCAGCAAGCTCCCTCATCCTCAGCGTCCTGCACCCTGAGAGCCCACAGAACTCTCCACTTAGGAGAGTTTTCAGCTGTTCCACTTGCTGGGAGAGAGAGCTGCACAGATGTTCTCCCTGATGCCTGGAGAAGCTGACCAGTAGCTCGTCTTCTCCTGTGGACTCCCCTCCTTGTCCTGTAGAGTGGATTGACACCCACATAGAAAGTTCTGTCCAAACATGAGGACTTGCCAGGTGGAGCCTCTGTGCCTTGCTCAAAGGTAGGCATAGGGCAGACATTCATGTCTCATCACTTCACTTCTTCCTCTGTCTTTAGAGACCCTGCTAACAGGTTAAGGCCATGCCAAAGGAGCAGCATGTGGCCCCTGCCTAGTGATTGTTCTCCCTTGTTGGAGAGTTAATGCTTTTGTGCAGTAGACATTCAACAGGAAATAGGCATGGAAAATTTCAGTCTGGGGAGGGCAGGGTGCCCAGGAAAGAGGTGGAGAAGTTCAGAGGAGTCTATTAAGGGCAGAAACACCATGAAGACCTGGTGATGGCAGTGGGGGTTAGAGACTGGCCAATTAGGGGTCAGTCTCTCTGCCGCCAGCTTGCTGGGGACCCTGGCAGGCGAGGACTATCCCCACTCCCTGGCTGCTCACTGGCAGGATGAGATTAGGCCAGAATCACCGGATAATCACTTAGATCGTTTCTAGCTTAGGAAATCGATGAAGTCCACCAGGACTTTACAAACCTGGTGAGAACCAGTTTCCGTAAAGTCAATGTTTCACAAAATTTTGTAATTTAATTTTGAATGCTTTAAAATGCCAACCCTGTGTTACTAGCCTTTTCATTGTATAATGAATTCTGATTTGCAGGGTTGGAGGTGCTGATAACTTTTTAGAATAATATTGACAGGTGTACTTTGAACCTGCTCCACAAGCCAGGCACCATTCCAAGTGCTTTGTGTTGTAGGTTGATTTAATTTCAAAGCAAGTCTGAAGTTAGGAGTAAGCGTCTTCATTTACAGAGAAGGAGATGCTGGGATAATTCACTCTGGGTGACAGTGAGACTGGCCAGAGCAGACACAAGGAATCTGTTACTGAGTTAAATATTTCTTACCCCATGATTTTTCCTTCCTCGGCGATTATAACTTTGATTCTTAGGTTTATAAATCTGCTTATTTTGACTACAGATTAGTAAAAATACATCACTTTTCACTTACTTTCGATGCACGCAGGTTCTCGAGGCCAGCAAGCTCAGCTGCTAGAAACCACTTCCAAGCTGACTTGTGGGGCTCCCCCCCCCCCCGCCTGCCCCACAACACAGGGGCTGCCCCTGACATTTCTTTCCGTGTCAGAGTTGCCAGAAAGAGGTGACACATTTAAATCAGTTTGGCTTTCCAAGGGCAGAATTTTTATTTCTAAATTCTGAATGCTTGTAACAGTTGGATACAAGTCTAATTCTCTTTAAAATGACCTTTTCTGAAAACAAGCACCCACAAAAAGAAAATGGGAGGGTTTCCCTACCTATCAGCTTAGTACGTGGAAGAAAATGTGGAAAGTCGTATCAATGTCTTTGCCACACTGGCAGAACGTCCAGCTGGAAGCTCTGTTTCAGTCACCCTGTGCCCACGTCAGCCCTAATTGCTTCAGAACCTCCTGTTCCACTCTTAATTCAGGCTTCAGGAGAATGGTGGGAGAAGACTTTTTGAGATGGTCATGGCTCCTGTCTCGTACCCTCTGCAGGTGACAATCCTGCTCAATTTCAGCTATGCTGGGCCAAAAGGGAGGGACAGGTGGTCCCAATGTGTTATGATGCCCACGGTATTTTATGTGGTATAAAATAATTGAGGTGAAATTCATAAAACAAAACTGTTTTAAAATAAACAGTGCAGTGACCCCTATATGATGTGACTTGATGCTGTTGTCCAGCCACCATCTCTCTCTAGTTCTGGAACATGTTCGTTCCTCCAGGATGCTTTGGGCTAGATGATCCTAACTCTGGAAAAGGCCAAGGTGAAGGCCATCCCTGTCTGCTCTGTGAGAATTGCAGACAGATATGGCCAAGGCCAATCCCTCAGGCCAGGACCCATGAGCAGGGTGCAGCATGGGGCAGGGATGCAGGTGAGGATAATGGTGCTTTTCTGTAGAGCTGGGTGTGGTCCAGTCTCCCTGGCCCAGTGACCACAACCTGAGAGCCTGTGTGCAGGGTGGGACTGAAGCCGGGTCCCCCCTGGCCCTGCCCGGTCCTCTCCCACGGCCTGCCTGGCCCTTCCCTGCCCTCTGGGTTTCCTGAGGCGGCAGTAGCAAAACGGCACAGAGGCAGTGACTTCCAACTCAAGGAAGTTACTGCTTCCGGCATGGAGGCGGGAAGCCTGAAGCCAGCTGCGGGCAGGTGCCCCCTTCTTGGCTGGTAAACGCTGGCCTTCTCCCTGTGTGTGCCTGTCACTGTGTCCAAGTGTTTCCTTTCTGTAAGGAGACCAGTCACTGGATTGGGGCCTGCCCTACCGATCTCACTTGAACTCTGTCTTCTGCAAACACCCTGTTTTTGAAAAAGGTCATATTTGCAGGTGCTGGGTGATGACTTCAACATCTTTGGGGTACAAAATTCAACCTGTGACAATCACTGTCTGCCCAGACTTTGGTGAGGGAGGCAGGGGGATCTGAGATCCAGAGGAGCAGCCCAGGTGTGTGGCTTGCTCCCCCAAAGAAAGAGGGTGGGTGGTTTGCGATAGCAGCTCCTACCCCCGACCTCAAACATGCTACATTCCACAGAAAGAATCAGTTCTCTTCAAGTGTGAGTGGTGTGGTTTGAATGTCTGCCCCACCCAGCTCATGTGGGAATTTTATTGTTATAATAACAGTGCTAGGAGGAGGGGTGATCGAGGTGCTGAATCCTAACGGCTGTGAAAGAGTACATCCAGTCCCCCTGCCCTCTAGTTTCTGTCCTGACACCACCGTCCAAGGAACAGCAGAAACGGCCTCTTCAGAGGCCCTTGCTGGGGTCTGGGACTGCCCAGCCTCCTGAGTGTGTGCTGTCTACACTGCAGCCTGGTCCCCCGGCATGCTGTCTACACTGCAGCCTGTCCCCCTGCATGCTGTCTACACTGCAGCCTTGTCCCCCAGCATGCTGTCTACACTGCAGCCTGGTCCCCCGGCGTGCTGTCTACACTGCAGCCATACTTCTGTTCTTCAGGTATCACTCAAGCCCATGTATGTTGTCACTGCATCACAAATGGATGAAAACAGTGAGGAGTCTGCATTTGATGAGACATATCTTTATTCATTCAGGACAAAAATTACCCAAGATATGCACATTGTACACAGCAGCCAGGACCTGAAGGACTGAAGAATCCAGGTAATGCGAGCCTCAGTGCTATGGGGGCTGCTGTACCTTCATGAACTGTGGTGTAGACAATGTGCTGTTGGAGACCAGGCTGCGGTGTAGACAGTGTGCCCTCAGGGACCAGGCTATGGTGTAGACAGTGTGCTGTTAGAGACCAGGCTGCAATCTAGATTGTGTACCCTTGGGGACCAGGCTGTGGTGTAAACATTGTGCCCTTAAGACCAGGAGGTAGTATATACAGAGTGCCATCAGGGCCACTGCTGTGTAGACAGAGTATCATTACATCCTGCATGTTGGAGATACATTTTAATTGATAAAACAGTGGATTATGTCAGATGGATGATGACAGTGTCCAGACCGATGTTTGACCCAACCACTGGGCACACAATGCTCCAAGCCTCCATACAGACCACCTTCTCCTGGTTTGCCCAAGACGGGCCTGGTTTGCACACACTCTTGCTATAATTATTAATAGGTCCTGACACTCCTGAAAGGTGCTGCTATTTGGAAGACACACACTCATCTCCCTTCCAGGGAAGAGCGGGGCCTCCATTAGCCTGCAGAGCTGGTTGCAGGAACATAAACCTGTTTGTTAATAGGACCCATTTAATAGTTTTCCCAGGTGTAGCCTAATTGCATCTAATATCTGCTTTCAGTGTAATTGCATATGAGGTTAGGGAAATTAGGTAGTTCAACTCACCCACCTGCAGTTTTCCATAGTCCTTCTCAGCCACCAGCAACAACCTGTGTGTCTTACCTGACCAAATTGGCGTAGGTCTGCCGCGGATGCCCAGGCCCCAGGAGGCGTGGCCAGGGGACATTTTTCCCATTTCATTTTATGCTGGCCTGAGTGACATCATAGCATATATCCTGCAGGGCCCAAGGGGTTTGTGGGCAAGGCGGGGCAGGGTGAACTTCTTTCAGGATGAAAGGCTCCTGTGGGACTTTCTCCAGCTCAGACTCCCTGACGGGCTCCTTCACCTGCACTGGCGTTTCTCAGAGTGAGACCCACAAGTCTCAGAATCAAAACAAATTAGCAGCATTTAAGGATGTAGTCTGGACCCTGACTCAGAGGTAACTAGTCAGAATGGGGAGGCCGGCTGGCCGCTCAGTGACCAGCCTCTGGGGCCCACGCTGCGCAGCATTCTATGTGGCGCAAGAGCTGGTCTGTGTGACGGCTGTCCCCTCCAGCTCATCTGGGAAGGACAGCCTGGCTCCTGGCTTCCGTGGGCCCTCACTCTGGGGAGGCTGACAAAGGGAGGCCAGGGAGGCTGGCAAAGGGAGGCCGAGCAGCCCGCAGCACAGCCCCTGGTGAGGAGCCAGAGCCTCCTGATAGAGGCGGGGATAGCCCCATCTTGGAGCAGATACTGCCCTGCTGGTCCAGCTTCGAGGTGATGACAGCCCCCATGGACAGCTTGGACCAAATCTGTGAGAAACTCTGAGCCACAACCATGCAGTCAGGCCAGTCTGGGATCTGGCCCCCAGACACTGTGCAGGTGGTCAATGTTCAAAGCCAGTCTGGGTTCCGGCCCCCAGATGCCATACAGGTGATCAGTGTTCAAGGCCAGTCCGGGCTCTGGCTGCCAGACACCATGCATGTGACCAGGGTTCAAGGCCAGTCTGGGCTCTGGCCCCCATACACCATGCGTGTGACCAGTGTTCAAGGCCAGTCCAGGCTCTGGCTGCCAGACACCATGCATATGACCATTGTTCAAGGCCAGTCCGGGCTCCGGCCCCCAGACACCATGCAGGTGACCAGAGTTCAAGGCCAGTCTGGACTCCGGCCCCCAGAGACTGTGCAGGTGACCAGTGTTCAAGGCCAGTCCGGGGTCTGGACCCCAGACACCATACAGGTGACCAGTGTTCAAGGCCAGTCTGGACTCCGACCCCCAGAGACTGTGCAGGTGACCAGTGTTCAAGGCCAGTCCAGGCTCCAGCTCCCCAGGGACTGTGCAGGTGACCAGTGTTCAAGGGCAGTCCAGGCTCCAGCTCCCCAGGGACTGTGGAGGTGACCAGTGTTCACCGCTCCTCACCGCTCAGTGCACAGGGACAGACCACCTGTGGAAGGTGGGGGTCTGTGCTTCTGGTAGCAGGTCAGTCTCACATGTCAGTCAGTGGCCTTGAGCTGTGCACAGACAGCCAGGTACTTAAGACAAAAACATGACACGCCATCCACATAGCGAGTCAGGCATCCATCTCTGGCCACCCGGACCACAGTGAGTGCCTGATGTTCCTGCAGCCTCTGGAGTGGCCTCACCCAGAGCCAGCATCTAGCAGGTGGGTTTGGTGCAGTGGCTCTGCCATCCCAAAGCCTCCCACACTCACATAGGCTTTGCTACAGCCAACCTCCCTGGTCTCACATACGACACCCTCTTTTCTTCTCCATGGTCTGGCCATCTTGGCCTCTGGCTCTTTATTAACCAAGCCAGCAATCACCTAGTTCAGGGACGTGGATCTTGTTGCTTGAAGTCCCATCTCAGAGATTGGTTCGGCAACGACCTCCCCCCCAACCGTAGGTGTGCACCCTCTCCTGTAGCTCACCCCTCCCCCACTCCGCTCCTACCTGAAGGCAGCCCGCAGAGGAGTGCGTCTTCTCCCCTGGCTCACTGCCCCCTGCCTGATACCAGGTGTGTGCCTGACACCCTGGAGCCTTCATCAGTATTCATCGCGTAAGTGGGGAAAATGCGTGTCTGGGAGATGCTAAGCCCAAGTGCTTATCGTTCCCAGTCTGCTTGTTGCCAGTGAATTCCTGGCTTTATTTCCACAGGTGCACAATTACATTAGGAACAACGATAAAATGTCACTATATTTTAATTAAATTACTTAAAATTAAAACTCAGTGTGGAGCTCCCCTCTTCTGCCCCTATGCCTGTTCCTAGTGGGCAGCTCCCAGCAGCAGTGATGCTTGTGAAGCCCACTCCCCAGAGCCCTCTATCTCCAGCACCCCCCTGGGGCCAGGCAGGGTCTCCAGGGGCTCAGCAGACTTTGACCACCACCACCTGCCGTGTGAGCTAAGCATCCTCTCAGATGCTGTCCTGGCTCCTGCAGGTGTGGCAGAGACTGCCAGGGCTGCAAACTAGAAATATTTGCTGCCAGTCCTCTGCAGAGAAAATGTGCCAGGCCCTGATCTAGTGCACAGGGGAGTTTGACAACATTTGAGTCCACAAAGGAATAAACTAATAATACCAGAAAGCTGTGATGAGGTGTCAGTACACGCAGGTTAAAAAGATGTGATTTAACTATTCCCGGAATCCCTCTGAAACAGATCACTTAAAATTACACCATCTAAAGACACAAGTCGCATATGACATCCATTATTTAGTGGTACGTGTCACAGAACCCAGAGTTGAAAAATTCAGCAGTTCCCATGCGATACAGTTAATAAGCAGTAACTGTGTGCCCCAGATATTCTAAAGTTAGAAAAATGAAACAATAATTTGGAAAATCTCAAATATGATATTGATGAATCTTATTCTAAAATGTATTCCATGATTAATGGATCTTTTTAAAAATTATCATTTTATTATTGTCATATAACTTTAATTTGCTTTTAAAATGGACGAATAGCCCAAGAAATTTCCAATTAGTGGCGATTTATGCATTTAATATCCCATGGAGGAAGTTGGATTTTCACAGCTCTTTAGAGCAGAAGTCGGCAGTCATTGTGAACCCTGGTGCCCCCTTTGACACATGGCGGGTGTTGATGGGAAGTGTGTCTGAGCTGAGCCTCGAGAAGCACAGGGCCCTCTCAGTGCTCACACGGAGGCTCGGACTTTACTCAGAATGGCTTACTGGGGTGTAATCATTTATATAGAGTTGAAACTGAATTTACACGGGGACCGAGACCAAATGAATATCAAAGGCAAGGCCATTAAAAACAAAATTACGACCCTGCTATTCCCAGGCACTCAGGGATCAGGAAGATGCTGGAGTTCCCGTGGGAGGTGAACTCACTCTGCCAAAACCCTTCCAGGAAAGCCACCCCTGCTCTCTGCTCTGCAAGTAATTTGCTTGTTCTTCAAATTTTAGGGATTTATCTGTCTAGAGAAAGGGAGGCTTTGACTGCCCATTCACCTTCTCACTTCTTTTTAATTTCTCTTTTTTGTATTAGCTGGGTGATACCTCAGCCTTAGGAGTTTCTTCCTAGTATGGAAAAATTAAGAGTGTTTTCTGAGTCAAGTCAGATGTGTGCAAAGGTCATTACAACTATTCCTAAGAGTCTTGCCATTTCACGTCCCCTGCCTGGAGAGCAGCATGTGAGGACCTTGGGAAGGGCCCACTGGGCTGTGAGTGCTCCCTGAGCACCTGCCGCACGCCTGGTGGGGACAGGGCAGGAGCCAAGGGCGGTGGTTTATCTGCCCTGTGGAAGGCACTTTCTAGTGAGGAAGAACAGTGCTAACATGTGCGTAAGTCAAATAGGCAGCGTGTGACCTGGTAACAAGTGCTGAGGAGGGAAACCGAGCCCAGAAGAGACCGTGAACTCCAGGTGAGGTGGCCAGAGGACCTTCCTGAGAGGTGAGGTGCTGAGCCCAGTCTTCCTGGGGCACGGCCGTCCCAGCTGAGGGAAGGGTGGGAAGGGCAGCTGTGTGGGTATGAGGCACATGGCTGGTGGCTGGTGGCACAGAAGGGCTGGCAGGCCCAGGTGCAGCCCCAGCAGGGCCCTATGCTGCGCAAGACCTGCTCCAGGGAGGGGGAGGGGCAGCTGCGTCCCCCACGTCTCCACCTGGCCCCATAATCACATCTTCCCCTTTTGCACCTGCCAGGGGGCTTCTGTGCTTCCCACCTCAAGGCTTCTTTAGGTTTCACCTGCAGAAGGGATGCTTAGTGGGCCTGACAGAAAGGGGGCGAGCTCCACTCGAAGAAGGCCACAGACACCTGCAGGGGGTCCAGGTTTCTCATCCGGGCACTTACTAGTCCAGGCAGGTGGCGCAGAGCGCTGCTATGCCCAGCCAGGTCACTGGAGCCGCCACGTGGGGACAGCACATGCTGGTGGCCTCCAGTGGGGCAATACGCTTGTATTTGTTGAGGGCTCCCAGGTGGGGCATGTGGCTAACTCTGTTGTGGGCTGTACAGAGCTGAGATGGAAAGATAAGACAGCCCAGGCCAGGAGACTCAGAAATTCCCTCCAAATGCTTTGACCATGGAGGGAAAATGAAAACCCTAGTGAAGGAGGGGCTTAGCACAGAACCGTGTCCCACGGGCGCTGTCGTTGCTGCAGCTTCCACAGTACCCGGCACACAGGCACTCAGTGCACCTTTGCTGAATGAATGACAAATGAATATTTATCATGAATGAATACATTTGGTTCTGGTGTTCTTAATGAAAGCTAAATTTTGTGGTAAAAAAAATCTTCACTTTCACAAATACTAGATTGATGTTCCCCCCTACAACTCAGTCTGCCCTTGGGTGGACAATTTCTCAGGAGGACTCACCCCACTTGTGAACACTTTGTCCTTTGAAATGTGTGACACAGAAATGTGTCAGGGCTGGTGATGGAAAACCCTTAATGTGGATTGTCAAAAACCTGTACCTTCCTTCTTTTAATGAAGAGGTTTTAAAAATTCATTGCTGTGGGGCAGTGTAACGGTTCACAGATGACGGAGAACGCAGCGGCCTGAGCTTTCGGTGCCGTGTCCCAGTTACCTGGGTGCACTTACCAGCCTGCTGGAAACTGGGCATTCAATTTGTAGAACGGATGATTTCTTAATAGCACTGTATGTTGGATGAATCCTGAACTTCCTGGAACCACAATTTTCATGCATTGTGGGGTGATCTATAGGGTCATATATTATTATAATCATGGAGTGGAATTAACAGTCGCTTACAGGGAACCACACACAGAGGGGAAACCTCAGCAGCAGGAAAGCTCCACTCCTCCTCCTCTCTCTCTCTTTTCTTGAGAAATCTTCCCCCTGCTCAGAGATTCTTCATGTTTCCACAAAGGGAATGTGTGGACCTCTATTTTTTCAAATAATCTATATTGAATGGGCACCAATACTGTTAGAGTAGCAGAATGTTTGATTGCCAGTCTACTGTCAATCTATTTAGATCCTTCTGCTCAAAGATTAATTTCTGAAATAATTTAATTTTCACAATCTTTATAAGGAATTGCATTGTAGATAAAGTATAATGTGAGAGTTTTAAATAGAATTCCCCAGCTGGTACACTCAGGGAAAGGTATTTATGCAAAAACCATAAACCCAATATTAAAAAATTTTCTTTTGAGACAGAGTCTCACTGTGTCTCCCTTGGTAGAGTGCTGTATCATCACAGCTCACAGCAGTCTCAAACTCTTGTGTTTAAGTGATTCCCTTGCCTCAGCCTCCCAAGTAGCTGGGACTATAGGCACCCGCCACAACTCCCTGCTACCCAATATTAAGATCACTGGGTCAATATTACTTTTTACATAGAATTCTTGTCAGTTCAGGTGACTGAGTCTGTGGAGCAATCGTGTGTGTGTGGACGGACGGCCAGCACTCCTGGACAGGTGGCGTGTTGTTCACTCAGGACGTGAGGCGTCACCAAGATGCAGACAGAGGACAAACCGCAGGCTGAGACCACAGCAACTCTCAGCCAAAATGCAAACGTTTAAGGTAGCATTTTCAGCCTTTCTTATCGCACGGCACACTAGAACCTATAGCTAAACTTCCACCACACACTTTTAAAAAAAGAGTTAAAAAAAAATACACTTACTGTGCTTTGAACTTCTTTTGAAAATAATCTAATTGGTGATCTTTAAAATTTTTCATAGCACACCTAAGATCCTCTCATGGTACCCTAGTGTGCCACGGCACACTGGTTGAAAATCACTGTTTTAACATGAGTCACACGCTTTGGCATCTGGGATTAGGGTACTTTACACCAAGAACTGAAATGATGGATGGATGTGTGTGCATTTATGCACATTTTCATTGAAGCTTCTTATCTCAATAATATACAATATTTTTATTATAAAATATTTGCACAGAAAAGAAGAATAGAAATTTAAAATCACTGATTTTTGTTTCTAAGAAGCTAAAAAAAATAAATTAAATTTAGTGTAAGTAAAAGAACAAAAAGAAAAAATAAGAAGGCAGACATCAGTTAAACATAAAAGTTGTAAAAAGGAGAAGTGCTACTTTTATGCCAACAGATCTGAGATTGTGCAAAACAAGATCAAAACACTCCAAGAAGATCTAGAAAAGAGAAGAAAAGAAATTCTAGAAAATCCCCTGTGGATGGGCCTACATTGTTTTTCACCCTACCTTCTTCCCCTGCTACCCTTATTTACCCTTCACCTTTGGACCCTGTATCCCAAAGAAAAGGTTAGAGGCAGTTAAATCAGGTCGAGGTCCAATATCACTGGCTCATTAACCAAGAATCTAACTATTATTCTTCACTGCCCTCCATAGCACCAATGACGGGTAAGATTCCCAAAGCGGGGACAACCTAAGACAGGATCTGGAGAGGCTGCACGGTGGATTACATTCATAGTACCCAAAGATGGGTAAGATCACTCTGCATTCAGTCAACCTAAGACAGGGACCAAACCATTGATGTTTGTATTCCCATGACGGGTAAGACTGAAACTGCAAGAGCAGGCAACCTAAGATAGGGGCTATGTTTTTCCGCCATACAAAAAACAAGAGGGAATTGTTGGGCCCTGCCATGTGCGTGAGGCCTAGTGCAACTTCCCGAGCCTGACTAGAAGCAGATCCATCGAGCTACTTCCGCGTAGCAACGACTCAGGAAGGCCCGGCCTGAAACTGCCTCTACCTAGATACAGCCAATGTGGTACCATGCCACTGGCCCGACC
>CAUYPK010058008.1:0-10900 GCA_963574355.1 Loris lydekkerianus | reverse complement strand
TGGCTTGAAAAGTTTCAGCAGAGAGATCTGCAGTCATTCTAATATTCTTCCCTTTATAGGTAATGGATTTCTTACATCTGGCTGCTTTCAGAATTTTCTCCTTCATATTAACTTTAGTGAAGTTAATTATGATATGCCTGGTGGATGTCTTATTCGGATTGAGTCATGCTGGGGTTCTGAAACTGTCTGCTATCTGAATTTCAGAATCTCTTGGCATGTCTGGAAAATTCTCTTTCATAATTTCATGGAGAAGGGTCTCTGTGCCTTGCGAGGCCACTTCATCACTTTCAGGGATTCCAATGAGGCAGATCTTAGCCTTCTTCGAATTATCCCAGAGTTCTCTGAGAGAATGGTCCATTTTTGTTCTTCATTTCTCTTCCTCTTTGAGAATTTGGGAGCGTTCAAAGGCTTTGTCTTCAATGTCAGAAATCCTTTCTTCTGCTTGCTCCAATCTGTTACTGAGGGATTCTACAGTATTTTTCAGATCTTTGAGGGCTGCAAATTCTTGCTTCAGTGCGTCAAAATCTTTGGTGGTTTTGTCTTTAAGTTTGTTAAATTCTTGAGACAACTTTTGAATTTCTCCTCCAATTTGTAATTCCGACTTTTGAATTGCTCCTTGAATTTCTAATTCCAAATTTTCCTCCATTCTATTAATCTTGTTTGCAATCCAAATTCTGAATTCGATTTCTGACATCTCGGCCATCTGTTTATGAATGGGATCTTCAGTTACATCTGCCATATCTTTCCTTGGGGGGGGTTTGATCTATTCTGGTTATTCATGTTACCGGAGTTTTCCCACTTATTCTGACCCATGATTGTTTTACACCGTTTGATTTTTCCCCTGGAGCTTTTTCAAGGACCTGTACAGTGCTATGTCTGAGAAACTGGAGACCTGTTTGGTGTGGTGGGGCTAAGTGGTTCTGTCTTGTTTTCAGCTGGTCTCTGACCCTTGTGAAACAGTTACTCTGGGTTGAAGTCTCAGCTGTGGATAAATACCAGCAATTAAGTCACCCCACCCCCTACTGGCAACCATTGGAAAAGGAAAATCAAATCTTCCTACAACCACACACCCAGGTTACCACCTGAATAGTTCTCAGGCGACTGGCTCAGTTCAAAAGGTCCAAATCAATTGTCTCAGTCAGCACCTGTCTCAGGTGGGAGAGTTTAAAAGGTCTCTGGCAACTGGATCGCAGGGGTCTGGTGACAACTCAGATATGGCTTGCTTCGGTGCTCTGTGGAGTCAGGAGGACCCACCCAGAAAATAGATTAGTCTTTGACAGTTGATGCATCCTTCCCCACCTTGCACCTCTGTCACACCCAGTCACTGATTGCCCTGTAGGGTTGTCACCCAGTTGCCTCTAGTGAACAGATACTGCAGGGGTTTATAGCCATAAATATTAACTGAATCTTTGGATAACTATTTTAGGAGAAAATGCCAAAACTTGATGCCTCATACAAAGGCATGTAAAATGGGTTACACACGGTGGCTCATGCCTGTAATCCTAGCACTCTGGGAACCAACGTGGGTGGATCACTTGAGCTCAGGAGTTCAAGACCAACCTGAGAAACAGTGAGAACCCTGTCTCTAAAAAATAGAAAAATTAGCCAGGCATTGTGGTGGGCACCTGTAGTTCCATCTACTTGGGAGGATGAGGCAAGAAGATTGCTTAAGCCCAAGAGTTTGAGGTTGCTGTGACCTAGGATGCCACAGGCCTCTACCAAGGGTGACAAAGTGAGTCTTTGTCTCCAAAAACAAACAAACCCACTAAAATGGATTCCAGATGTTTTAAATAGGTCAATATTTTTAAATAAAGCCTAAGGATAAGGTGGTAATCAAAGAGAAGATATTTATAATTAAACTTTTATAAATTGTAACAGAAATGTTTAAAAATATATTTAAAAATAAAAAGCTGGAAAAAAAAAGTACATCAGTGCTGGAAACAAGGAAAATGTACGCTGATATGCTCAAAATTTTAGGTGTACATGAGACTAGATTATAGGAAAGACAACAAAATTAGCAAGTCCCAGCAAGCAAAGCGAACATTGCCTAGGAAGGAAGAGAGGGACCTGCCTAAGACAACCTAGTAAGTAACTTCCCAAAGCTGGAGTAAGAGCTGGAGATAAGCACAGGCTGTGGGGCAGCCATGAGAAATCTGTAAAAATGTACATAGAGGATAATGCCTCAAAATGTTGATGTTATGCTGTTTTCTACCCTTAGTGTGTCTGGAGACCCTCTTCCATTGGTAGCTGAGTAGAATGAGTAGGTCTATGCATAGGTCCACAGTGAAGTCAAGGATGCCACACTCACAGCTTCTGGGTTCAGTCCCTGCCATCCATAACACTGCCACATCCCCACATTCCACAGCAGAAAATGTGTTCTAGCATGGGAGAGAGAGAAAAAAAAAAAAAAAAAATTTTGTAAAGACAAAAATTGAAGAACTAGACACAGTAGGCCGATGGAAGGATTCCTCCAATCTATAGTTATCTCTGTCCTTGGCCTATGTCTGGTGGAAATCTCTCTTTAAATTTGAGAATCACAGAATAGAGTGAACTTGTGGCCCTGCTTACTGAAACTATAGGTCTCTAGAAACCTGGAAGAGAGACTTTGAGAAGCATAGTAGTAGGGCACTTGTGAGTGTCAGAAAGAACCTCCACATCCCTCACAATGGCATGGAGAATCACTGACCCTTATCTATACCAAAAAGAAGGCTACCAAAAAGAGAGGTCTGGGGATCCCAGCTCAGTGGACTATGCCTGACTGCTGAGAGAAGCAACCTGGATGGAGCTGTGGATTAAAGGTCTGGTGGGCCAAGAGTCATGTCAGAGGGGCAGAAATTGATCACTAGCACCTAGCTCAAGGCAAATGGACAAGTCACTCTTATTTACGCAGATGGGGATGTGCCTGAGGACTGGCACACAGCAGTGAAAGCCAGCAGAGGAACAATAATCCAACCCCCCATCATCCAATCCACCATCCAATCCACCATCATCACATACATACCTGGAATGCACACACCTGTCAACATACTGATATTCATAAGCCCCTTCTGTCCTGGACAAGGAAGAGGTGAAGGGCAGAATATGATTGAATTATACTTTTGGATTTCATGAAAAATTACTGGAACTGAGAAACATGTGCAATTGGATAGATTTGATTGTCTACTGCTGGGCAAGCTTGAGGCTAAATGCCGGAAATTAAATTGGGTCAAGAAATAAATTCTATTTTTCCATGCCTGAGCCTGCAACTGAGAAAGTCATTCCTGTTATATCTTAATCACATCAGGGCTATACTTGGTTACCAAACCTTAAGCTTCTCAGCTGTACTTAGAATGAAATTCAAAGGCTTTTATCACCCACAAAACCCTGTGGGATCTCCTTCCTGATTGCATCTCTTAGCCCCCCCTTACAGTTCTCCCTTCCATGCACATTTCAGTAATCCAGACCTTTCTTCTCCTTGAGCAAGGAAGATCTTTCCTGCCTCCAGTTTTTGTACTTGCTGAACCCTTGGTTTGACTGTTGTCCTTTCTCTTGGAATGCAATTTCTTTGATTTTTTGCCTTTAACTTGCTACTTATTTTTTAATTTTCAAATTCCAATGTCCTATCTTCAGAAACTCCCTGAGTTTCCTTTCTAAAATAGAGTACTTCTGTATCAAGTCTATATATGCTTTCTTCATGGTACTTCTAAGATCGAATTGTTTATTAACTGTTTCCCCTCATCAAATGTGAACTTTCTGAGTGCAAGGATATTATCTCTTTTCTTTTTCTTTCTCTTTATTTCATTATAAATCCCTATTTCCTAGTATGGTGCCTGGGACATAGAATGCATTCAATAAAGCACACAGAGGTGGTCAACATATGGAGTGCATGTGGCTCATGCTCAATCTTTGAAAATTAGGCCAACTTAAGGAGATGGTAATAGAGAGAGGTGGTCACCTATGGAGGCTCTACTGTATATCATCAAACACACACAATTAAAAATCATAGAAGGAAATGTACCAAAAATAAATAGCAATTATTTCTGGTTATTGGGATTACAGATTACTTCTATTTTTTCTCTTATACTTTTTAAAATTGTTCAATTTTTTGACATATACATACATACAAATCTTAAAAGCACTAACATGGCTCAAACATGGGAATTATATGATAAAATTTTATTTTTTCTGAGTCCTTTTTCTTTCTTCTTTTATCTTTTCACCTATCCTGAATCCTTCCTAAGAGAGAAGAAATTGTCATGAAAACAGAAGACTTAGGTTGAAATCCATCTACTTCCTAATGAACATGGGTTAATTACTCAATTTATCTGAACTTTTATTTCCTCACACAATGGAAATAGTGTTAAATGGATATCATTAATTTTATCTCACCTGAGATACTGCAAATGGCTTTCTAGTATGATTGCTGTGATATGGAGTTGAGGGGGGAAACGTGGAGTCTGTGAACTCCCATCCAATCCCATGTCCTACTTTTTTCTTCTCATTTTACTTTCATGTATTGCTTCTTTTCTTTTTTTCCTCTCCTGTTTGATCTGTAGTTTATCAATTCTGGATTATGTGAAAAGAGTCTTCCAGAAATTGAAGTTTGGCTCATTTCTTTGAAAAGGTTTATCTGTTCAATGAAAAATGGGCTGGGATTGATAGGGCCAGAGAAACCAAGAGTCTCCATGATACACCGCAAGTGCTGTTTCTAAATTCTCACATTTTCCTTTCCTGCATTATCCCCTTTGAGATTTGTAGCTCTTAACAGTGGGGGTGGGGGGGAGAAATTAAAAAATTGAAAAGATACTTTTGGGATGTAGTTTGAAAAAACTGCCCAAAGAAAAAATATATAATTCATATTCTACATTGACTTTTCCTAGCCAAAGAAAAGGTCATAATGTCAGAATTTGAGATGTAAAACATGTTTGGCATACACAGAGGAGGGGATGTATGGAACCTAATTCCAAACAGAAAAAAAAAACAAAAAAGTTTATTTTCTAAGTGACTCAGAGAGATTTCAAAGTTGAAATGTTATAATTTGGTTTTTCTCAATAGCACCAGGCATTTTCATTTGATGTGGGGAGAACAGTATGAAGCAAACAACCTAAGATGAAATGAAAACATGTGGGATGGAGAGGTGCATTTACATTTTACTACCCGGAATGAGTATTTTCCTCTCATGACTTTATGGTATTGGAGGCTATTGAAAAATATCTGTCTATTAGTTCGACGCACGCTTATTAAATTCATTGGGAGAAATTTAGTTAGGAGATTTAGTATGGAAAACAAGCCCTTGTTTTCACTGGATTTTATAATATGGAGCACTGTAAGCTTTTAATCATAAGGCAGGCGGGGGCTAACTGTAGAAGTTACTGCAGTGTGGGATGGACTTTGGAGAGGCTTCACTTCTCTAAAGAGAAGAACGTGCACATGGGTACCAGGGGACTGGGGTTCTGCGGGCATTTTATTTTCTTCAGACTCAAAAATAATTACTCTACTGTGATTTTCTCACAATTATCCTATTATTTCTCCCCACCACCAGAAACAATTCTCTGTCCCCTGCCTGAGTCTCCTTCAGTTTTAGAACTCTTCTCAGATGACTTTTCAAAATATTTCACTTTCTGCAGCCTGCTGCTATAGCTGGTGAACACACTGCTGTGGGTTTGTATTTTAATTTTTTTTTTTTTTTTTTGAAGTTTTTGGCCGGGGCTGGGTTTGAACCCACCACCTCCGACATATAGGACCGGCACCCTACTCCTCTGAGCAACAGGCGCTGCCCTGCTGTGGGTTTAGAAAGGACAAATTACTGTCCTAATGTAATCATCACTGTGCACATTGCGGAAGAAACCTGTCTCTAGAAAACACTAGAAATGTCCACATAGAACTCCAATGAAGTGTTTCTTCATAAGAAAATGATCTTTCTGGTCAGAACAGTCCTTCCAGGATAAAGAATTCACTTTTCCAAAGTTCACTTCAAATTATTTCCATTCACCAAACATATAAACATGTCCCACACTATGGTAGGTACTCCATATAATATAAAGAAGAGAAAAGTAAGGAGGTAACTGCAAACCTCTTTCCGAGAGCTTTAGCCCTTACCTAAATGATATACCAATTACTGTAGGTTAAATTGTGTTACAGAAAACAACCATATTTACAAGACATCGAACCCATCAACATTTTGAGGCATTATCCTGGTGTGTTTATTTGTCCAAATGTATCAGGGCTGCCCCAAACTGTCCTTCTGCCCAGCCCTTACTCCAAGCGAAGGAGTTACTGGTTTTTTAGGTGTGCACTCCAAGTGAGGAGTGCTTGCCAGGAATTGATAATTTTGTTGCCTTTCCTAAATATAGTCTCACAAACATGTAAAGTTTGGAACATATAGATGTAATTCTAAAGCCCATGTTTCTTTCACTACCCTAAAGTTTGAGATGAATAGGTAGAAATAAAAAATTTGTACTAGGATCAGTCAAAACTGTATTCATCACAAGTCAACTTGGCAAGAGAAAGGACTGTATTAATTTAGAATGGATTCTTTGATATGTCCTCCTACGTGCCACCCTTCTGATGGTTCCTCGGGTTTATGGAGACATGGCCCGGGCATAGTGGACAAGAAAAGGAGTTTGTGTCGCTTCTGGCAGGGAGAGGAGAGGAGAGTAAGAAAAACATCTTTAAAACCTTCTTTAGATTCCCCAGTGCATGGAGTGGGACAATTGTGAAAACAGGTGAAAAACTTGAGCTTTAAGCCATGGCCAAGAGGTAAAACAGACTTAGTTTAGGCACATCAGGAATAGAGGGAGTAGATTGGATGCTGCTGAAATCAGAATCATTGTTACATTTGATTGAGTCTTTCTACTGTTTGGTATTCCTGACACTTTTGTTTGTGAAGGAATTCTCACCTCATCCATAGAAAATTAACTACTTCAGGCTGTAGTGGTATTTCAGGGGAACCTGAAAACTAACTCTGAAGGGGCTAGACTATGTTCTGCCTTCTGTCTGGATGTGTTCCAAGTGTGATTAAGAACAGATTGCATGAGAAAGCATAGGCTTTCCATGTTTTGTTGGCAGTTGAGAATTTCAAGAGTTTCGAGCTTTTGTTCTCATTTCTATACTTTTTTTTCTTTCTTATTTCTTAAAACTAAGTCTCCTGTGTTGCTCAGGCTGGTCTTGGATCCTGGGCTCAAGCAGTCCTCCTGCCTCAGCCTCCTTAGTAGCTAGGACTACAAGAGTATGCCACCATGCCTGCCTTTTACTTTCTTTTATGATTTTTAAGATAAATTCATTCATTACTGTCAAGAGTATATGTATGGTTTTCTTTTTTGCCTTTACCTTTGAGGCTTTTTCACCTGGAATACATCTGACACAGGGCCTTGAGGAGCTAGTTGTCTGTTAATTCAGATGAGGAACTTTACATGTAATCATTTGCTGTCATGTACTTTTACTTTAAAACTGTATTCAGGGAAGACATAACTATCTCAATAAAATCACTAAAAAAAAAAAAAAAAAAGAACAGATTGCAGAAGCAAAGCCAATACTATCAGATGAACTCTGTCTCACGAGGAATGCTCTGGATCTTCAACTTGGAAGGACAAAGGTGTGTCATCAGCAGCTAAAGTGAGTCTTCCTTACTTTCAAGAATTGTCCTCATTAAATAGTCTAATAGGAAGAAAACTGCAAAAATTAACTCAATGCCTTTTTTAAAATTGTTTTTCATTGTGTGTCACAGATGTGGTCCAAAATAAACTCTGGACGAAAACCGAGAGGCCTGGCCCAACCGAGCTTAAAAACTCCACCTTAAATCCAGCATGGTCACTCATCATTTGTCACATTCTGCACATTGCCAGCTCTCCCAATAAAGCATGGGAATTATATTATAACAGACGGTTTCAGGCGATGCCAGGAACATCTGTTGGATGATCAATCTTTGCACAGTAGCAAAAGGAAAATGCATTACTTTCTGTTTTTATTCACAATTCCCTGGCAAATTTCAATGTCCTTTTTTTTTGAAGTCATGCCTTTGTTTGATACAGTTTACCAGATAAAATAATGCAGACAGGCAGGCCAAGAGAGTTCTCCAAGTTGAAGAATTAGTTGTTCTAATTATACCTAATCTCCATTGCTTCAGAGATCGAAATGAAAAGTGCTAAGTGTGAAACAATTCATCAAAAAGAAGTCACTGTTCACTACTCCACGGAATTAAATGCACCAAGATTATTTCCTTTTCTAAGTAAGCAATGTACTAGGCAATCATTACTTATAACATGATCCATTTAAATAATTAAACTATATTTTCAGGATTTGTGTGCTATTTGCAGAAGAATAATGAGGTCTTTAATAACAGAATTTCATGCTTGAATTCTCACATCTTTAGAGGAAAGAAAGCCAGTGTTCTGGAGTAGATGATGGAAATATCAAAGGGTTTCCTGATGTAAAAAGAAACGAGCATGTAGCCCTTTTTTGTCCTCCAGATTTAGCACAGATCCTCTGAGAAGCCACTAATATCTAACTGAATAAGCACTTCCCCACCCCACCCCCGTTTAAAGCCCCAGTGCTGCCAAGCTAAGGAGAATACAAAGGACATTTTTTCTTACCATGGAACTGAGTCACAGACTCCTGCAGCGAGCGAGTGGGCATCCTGGAGTTCAGTGGAGCCATTATGGACTGAACTGTGTCCACCCCAAATTCATATTTTGAAGCTTTAACACTCAGAGTGACTATATTTGGAAACAGGGGATTAAAGGAGATAATTAAGGTCAAATGAGTTGATAATGGGGAGTCCCTGCTCCTATGTGATCAGTGTCCTTACGTGAAGGTAGAGAAGGGATAGAGCTAGACCAAGGACGCCTGCGCATGGAGAAAAGACCACGTGAAGACACAGCAAGAAGGCAGCCATCTGCGAGCCAGAGAGAAGCCTCAGGAGAAACCAGACCTTCCAACACCTTGGTCTTGAACTTTTATACTCCATAACTTGGAGAAAATAAATGTCTGTTGTTTAAGCCACACGATTCATGGAATTTTCTAGGGCAGTAGTAGGGAAATGTTGCAAGCCTACACCTAAAACATAACCCTGTGTTCTAATATCCCCATCATGTTGACACTTCCTAATTTAATTAGCCTTCTTTCTCCCATTTATTTACTTCTTCCATCAATACAGACACTTTGATAATGCTAGGATGAGCAATGGGTGAGAGCAAAATACTCTGCCCTCGCAGAGCTTATGTTCTCATTGAGGAACAGAGAATAAGAGATGAAACACACAATGAAATTTTTGAGAATAGTAAATGCTTAAAAGTAATTAACAAACTGAGACAGAGAGCCTAGCAAAGGATCTGTTTCACGGAGAGAGATCAGGAAGAGCTTTGTGAGGAGGTGGTGTTTGTAAGCAGAGACTTGGAGAATGAGAAGGACCTGACCGAATCCAGAGCTGGGAAGGAAGGTTTTCAGACAGACAGAGCAGCCAGGCCAAAATCCAAGTGATGTGAATGAACTTGGTTTGCTTGGGACACAGAGGGCATGTTAAAGACACAGAATCCCTATTTCCCATTTCCCTTGCATGGTAGCACTGGTATAGGATTGTGCTTTCATCCTTCTCCCCTCCTGGAGGCTTCTGAGTCTCCCCTCCTCTTGGTTTTTCTTGTAGTCTTATGCCAATGACGACTCCTTCTGTGTCTACTGCGTGGCCCTTCTCTTTTCTGCTGGCACTGCAGATGTAAGAGGGCCTCAGGGACTGGTTCTCACCCCCTTTTTTCTTTCTCACACATCCAGTGTGTCTCACACATCTCACACATCTAGATATCACAGTGGCACTTGAAATCTACCCTTGCATATTGAAAGGATTTGTCAGATTGTAAGATTTTTTTTCTTTTTTTTTTGGCTGGGGCTGGGTTTGAACCCGCCACCTCCAGCATATGGGGCCAGCGCCCTACTCCTTTGAGCCACAGGTGCCGCCCATCAGATTGTAAGAGATAAACATGCTCTTTTTCCTCACCTCCTGCCCCTTTTCTCCCCTTGTAATGGCACAGCTGTCTCTCCACTCTACTGCTGAACCCTCAGACCTAAGAAATGCTTTCCTCTCTCACATCCCCATTTCCAAAATCTATCAACTTAATCTATCCGTTCAGCCTCAGAAAACCCCCAAAGCCCACCCACATCTCTTCACCGATTCTCACTGCAATTATGGCAATAACCTCTTAATAATCTTTGAATTTCCATCTTTGCCTTCTTTGCCACCTTTTCTCTTTCCTGTGAACTTAGATCTTGTAAAGGTTCAAGCCAGATTATATGATTCCCTCATTTAGAACACAATCCAACCTACCTGGCCAGGTGAAAGTGGCTTTACTTACTGATCCAAACACACCTCACATCATCTCCCCTTTGTGCCCTAGGCCCCTTGACACTGACCTCACTCACTCCTTTTAAAAGTGCAACACGCCAAGGTTCTTTCCACTTGCCATGGACCCTATACATTAGTCTTTCCTCTTCTTAAAATTCTTTCTCTTCATATTTCCACAGGGCTATCTTCTCCTCACCTCAGTTCAAAAGTTTCCTTCTCAGAGAAGCTTTCCACAGTTCCCCAGTGTAAAGGGGCTCTCCCCTCATTACAATTACTCATCTCATGCTGTTTATTTCCTTTTTGTACTATCCATATTCTAAAATGATGACATTTATTTAATTATTTGGCTCATTTTCTTTCTTTTCTTCCTTCCTTCGTGCCTGCCTTCGGTGCTTCCTTCCTTCCTTCCTTCCTTTCTTTCTTTCTTTCTTTCTTTTTGAGACAAATCCTCAAGTTGTTGCCCTAAGTAGATTCTGTGGCATCACAGCTCACAGCAACCTCCAGCTCCTGGGCTCAAGTGATTCTCCTGCCTCCGCCTCCCAAGCACCTGGGACTACAGGCACCTGCCACAACGCCCAGCTATTTTTT